>JAXGGA010007872.1:0-60007 GCA_038373865.1 Uloborus plumipes
AACAACCTGTTGGTCCAAGAAAGATGATTAAGCGAAGTGGACAGTACAATAGTATTATAAATATTGTGAGGAACACAGTACTGCGAGCGTACTAACAAAATAAACAATGTTGTTTACAAAATGTATTCGTTAAAATAATAAAAAATTCAACTTGATATTCATTAGTTAAAACACGATAATGCTTATGTTTTTGCATAATTTTACCAAATTAGTCGTCACTGATATAAAAATTTACCATTGTGATTAGTTGTTTGTCTTTTGAAAGAAATAGTTTACTTTTTATTTGTGTGGTTTGAAACTGAACTAATTGGACATTCGACTGAACTTCGCTCAAACAGTGCCACCATTATTTGGGGCGATTTTGTTTAATATTGCCCCAGAAAATATTGCTGGATTAAATTAAAAATTACAGGATTCACTAAGTTTTAATGCACTAACAGTTCAGGTTGTTGGCTTCCCTTAAATTGGCTCTGCACTGGTGATTTATGTGTTTTTTTCTTATTTCTTCTCATGCTTTTTGGTCAAGCCATTAAAATTAGGCTTACGTCATGGAATTCATCTTGGTTTTTCATTATTTAGTCCGATTTACCAACAGTCCAATAAAGCAAATTGCACTGTATTTATACTTTTGAGGAGAAATAAATTAGTTTTGATTTTTTTTCTTTTTCTCTTGCAGAATCCAAATCCAGAACAAATGAACAGCTCCTCAGATTCTGAATCAGAACATTCAGATAGTACAGATGACAGGTAGTTTCATTCATAATTATATACAATTTTATAATCTGCAGAAATTCTTTTTATGGGTCTAAAAGTAAAATATGCTGAAAAAAAATTAAGTAACACTTTTTTAAAATTAACTTTTTATCAGTGCAGTCTGTTGAAAATAAATAGAGGTACTTGGGAAAAAGTAAACAGAATAGTAATAAGTGCTACAAAATGCCTTTTTGAATATTCATTGATAATTCATAAAAAGTAGTTAACAAGAGTTTGCTTGTTTTAGAAAAAAGCAATTGCTCTAAACCTCATTATTAAAAACTTTTAAATTATTGATTTAATTTTTTTTTTAACTATTTTATGTGTAGGGTAATGTAGTAGCCAAATTTGAATTGTCTTATGCAGAGGGGATTTTTTTTTTTTTTAATCTAATGTTTGAGCAACAATAAGGGCAGCCTCATTTGTTACAAGCACTATTTTGCATAGTTGATAATTGTATAGCAAAATATTGTATGATTTAAAACCAGTATGGTGTCATATTTTGTCCGGTTTTATTTACAATGAAATCTTTGAAAATTTGAGAGCTTGCTTCTGAAATTCAAATTTTTTTCATTGTTTCTTTTTCCAAACTTTCCTTCATTTCCAGGATTGACAAAACTCATCTTCCCCTCTGGAAACCCCCAAACACATTGAGGTTTTTTAAGGTAAGGGGTGATTAAATACCCTTCCCCCTCAAAAGTGTGAGTTGTATCTTACCCCAGAAAAATCACAACTGTTTAATCATATAAAAATGAATTCAGCAAGTACCAAACAGCAATGCATATATTTGTTTACTTTTAAGTTTTAGAGCATTTTAATACGATGTTGAGGTTTTGGCATTGTGATTAAAAATCTTTTTTTATTTCATACTAAAATTTAGTAATTATAATAATGTTCTGCAAAAAAAATTATTTTTATCTCTTTTAAACGATGGAATTTTTTTCTGAAGACTATAAGGCTTAAACCATATCAACAATTATTGATCTAGCTCATTGTGGCTAAAATCATAGGAAAATTAATCATTTCCCCCACAGTATCACGATACAGTATAAGTAAAATTTAAAAAGCCGCCCAATTTTACCGAGTGTGTTTGATTGTGCCATAACAATTAAAGGAAGTTTGTGCTGCAAGCTTTATTACCACTTTGGAAGCTCGGATAACTTAAGTTGAATTATTGCCCTACCAATAACAAATAAAAAAAATGGTGGGTAAGGCCCCCTACTATATATATGTGTGTGTGTGTGTTAGTTATACAAATTTATTGAAATATTTAGGCGCGGGCAAACAATTAACAATGAGTCAAGAAAAAAATGGCGAAGAATGGTTGTAAGCAAGTTATTCGAAATATTTATTTAGTTTCTTTGCCCTTAAATTTTGGTCTAGTACTCTTTTTCTTGAAAATACTTTTTGTTAAGAGATCATGAAAATGTATGATAAAAATTCTTTGAGAGCGGATGGACAGAAACATCCAGAAGTGGCTAAGTTAACCAGTGAGTTTTGCCCTTCTAATTTGATAGTGATCGAAAGTTTTTTTTTTTAAACATTCAATAATATATAGGCAAAATTACACAATAGATTAAGTGTTGAAACATTGAGGAAACTAGCAAGATTTCACAATTTCTTCAAACAACAAGAATAAGAAAGATTGATGAAAGGTAATTCATGAAAAATCTTGTTGATTCAAATAGATTATTCTTTCTTTAAGCATCTATATTTATATAAAATTCATTTGCAACTAATTTTATACGAATACTCTATATTTTTTAAAAATACAATATATATATATATATATATATACATAGAAATACTAAATCCTCAAAATGTTGTAGTGTTCAACAACAAAGTAAAAGTGCTGTAACATATTCTGTTTTTCTCAAGAGAATGAATATTTATCTTGGAATGCTGTGAAAAAAAATCTTGTTCTTTGTAATTTGTGTGAATTTGGCAGAAATTATTCAATCACACTACTGGCCAAGAAAAGTTCTTGCATAATATTAGTATTCCTTAATGTTTTTTTTTCCCATGTTTCACTTTTAGTAATTCCGGAGAATACTCTGATTGGATTGAAGACGTTGGGCTTAATATTAAGCCAAACGCAAAAGGTAAAGCAGAAGCAAGACCATCCCATTCAGGAACGTCAACACGGCCAGGAAAACCTCGCAAACCAGTAACTTCTTCCGGGGAAGAGACTGACGAAGAGGAAGCAGAAAAAGAAAATGATGAAGAGGATGAACCTAGTTCTTCCGTAAATAGATCATCATCTTTCAATGGGACAAGGAGAAGTGTTACTAAGAGATCTGCACCATCTCGAATTAAACCCGCCGTAAGCTTTTTCTGAGTATTGCATTTTGAATCTTTTCAATTGCTCTCAATTGCTGAAGTGCAAAATATTTAAAGCTGGATTCTATATAGTTTAAAATTTTATGAAAAATATTAAATGAGTTGAAATATGTTTATTAATTAACTTGAGGAGGGGAAGAAAAAATTGTATTTAATTATATTAAGGTTAAGATTTCTTAAATTGTTTAGCACAAAATTATGATTTCTAAAAACTAAAAAATATCAAAAATCTAAGAGTGCAAGGGATGAAAATCTTAGCAAAATAGATTGATATAAAGCAATGTTTCTTTGAATGTGAGCCATTTATAATCAGGGCTGCGGAGTCGAAGAGTCGGATTCGGACTGATTTTGGACCAAAGGAGTCAGAGTCGCTGGAAAACATGTTGACTCCGACCAACTCCAATTTGGATGAAATTTTATGGAGGTGAAAACATATCTTTGAAACTAACAGATACAATTTTTCAGCGTCTAATCTCCAAATCCTAATCATCTAGAATCATTAAAAAGGGCTTCAAAATGGCGGGTCTGCTTTGTGAAACAAATTGCTGTGTTTGGGCTTATGCAAGTGAATGAAAAATATTTGCAGCAAAAATGAAATGTATCAAAATAAAGTCTGGCCATTTAACAAGAAAAGGATTAGTTTTGTACGGAGTCAAATAACAAGAGCGGCACTTGTCGTTTGCTCTGGAGAAAATTGATTTTTTGAGAGGTCACAGTGACCTCCGAGAATTGAGGTAAATGTGCTGAAATTATCTGCGAGAATTCTTGAGAAAATTGATTTGTTTGAGAGGTCACAATGATCTCCCATGACCTCTAACTGGGATACCCCAGCTTGCTACCCCCCCTCAAAGTGTGTCCTGGCTACGACCATGAATAAAAATTAAACTTTTAAAAATGAACTTAATATTTCAACCTTTGTTTAGGGTTTTTCCCTTTCACATTTGGGTAAAAAAATAAATTATAAAAAAAAGCCGGAGTCGGGAAATTTTAAAATCCCGGAGTTGGAGTCGACCATTTTTCCTCCGACTCTGCCGCCCTGTTTATAATGCAAGAATTAAGCTTATGAAACTCAGCGCTCAAATGAAAAACATCAACTCTAAAAGTGGACTTTAAATTGGTCATATCTGTACCTCAGAACCAGACTAACGTAAGTCCATTTTCGTCATTTTTCGGTAGAGGGGAAAAACGATTGTCGAATACATCATTTTTCCCCTCTACTGAAAAATGACGAAAATGGACTTACGTTAGTCTGATTCTGAGGTACAGATATAAACATCAGTTTAATTATCAGAACAATTTTTTTAATGGGTTTAAATAAAGCATTTTGCTCCTATTTCATGTTAAGAAGTAAACAAGCATGCAGGGCTCCCAAATGGTCCGTTTTTCCCGCCAAAGTCCGTTTTTTAGAATTACGTCCATTTTAGACCGTTTTTTAACATTTTGGTCCTATTGGTCCGCTTTTATATTATTTTTACTTAAAAATCAACTTTATGTTTTGTCTAAACATGCAGTGCCTCAGTCTTATTGAACCTGATTTTCCCAAGTTATTTCGCTACAGATTGTCGTCATAACTCCTCCTACAAGCATCGTAGCATGAAAATTTTGCAAACGGAATGGTTTGAGGGAGGAGTTACGTCCTCAAATTGAAGCAGAATGTTACCAATAATTTCTGGAACACAGGCCCCAAGTTTGCAAATGTGGATGGACTTTCTAACTTCCCCCTCCCTCAGAAGGTGAACCCTAATATGAACGATGTTGCTATGAACAATCCTTTTCGCGAATGAAATCCAAAGCAATTTCGTGACTCATACGCCATTTTTTCACATTGCAAGCACCACGTGTTTGTAAATTTTTATTCCGATTTCTGGACAGTGTTAATCAAATAAAAAATATTTTCGCCAGTTCTTTCCTATTTATCAGAAGATAGTCATTGTACTAGAATTGAAAAAATTAAGCAATTTATCGTGACCACATGTCACACGGAAGTGTCGCCATTTTTTGCTAAAATCAGCGGATCACTATGCCGAAGTAACTTTTTCTCCCTCGGAGTTTCCCTTTTTTTCAATCTGATTCCTGGTTTACTTAAGTATGATCTTCTCTCTTTCAGAACTCGGAACTTCTTTTAGCTGAAATTGCAAGAAGATATTGCCACAAACTTTCAAAAATCAAAATATTGAAAAATCGGCAAAATATTTTTTTCTTTTTTTTAAATTTTATTTCTCAAGTGTTAGTAATATTTTATCCATAGCTGTCTAGTCCCCCACCTCCTAGAATTTCTCCAATTTATATGTCCTCCGAAAATCCGATTTTTTCCGGAAAAATCGAATTGTTTCTAATTCCTATATTTTTTTAATGGTAAAATCGGCATATAATTTAGTAATTGCCGTACTTGCTTTATTTAACACTTTCTGTTAGCTAATTTTTAACTTTCAATAACTCATTTACTTAGTTTTTTCAAGACGTACCGATATCGTGCATGTACTTTGCCGAAAATTGCACGCAGTTTCTGAGTTTGCAATCCTTTTGCATCTTGTAAATATTTCGATTATTTTGAAAGTTGAGAGCTATTTTGACTTATTCTGACTTATTCTATCTTAAATCTACTTAATTTAAGTTTTACTTTAAGGTTTTTTTTCTTTTTTCGTTTTTTGTGAAGAGGATGATTTTTGCATAAGCCTCCATTTTAAAGGCCCACAAATTCAAGCAACAACATGGTTAGGCTATTTTCAGATATGCTTAAATATATTTTTCTTGCGCTTTCAAAAAAAAATTTTTAGTTGAAATTACAAGAAGAAATTTTCTATAAACCCTTGAAATATTATTAGTGAGATTTGGCAAAAATACCCGGCTATTTTTTTTCTTTTTTTAATTCTCTAGTTTCAGTGAACATCTACGCCACTGCCAAGTGCGCTCCCCCCCCCCTCCCCAGTTTCTCCAAATTTTTTTACATACTCTTTTCCCAGAAAAATCCTCTCTTGAAGATCAGTGTAAAATGTGGTGAATTGCAGTAACTGACTTAAGATTTTCCCTCAATTGAATTTTAAGTAATAGCTCATTTAGTAAAAATCTTTTTACCAATACCGTGTGCATGCATCACCAAAAACTGTATGCAGTGTATCGGATTCCAATCCTTCTGCATCTTGTAAATATTTCATTTATTTTGAAATTTGAACACTATTTTAACTTGTGTTTATTACTATTTTAACTTATATTGTAGCAGTTTATTTTTATTGTTTTTGCAACTTGACTTTAGCTCTTTAATTTATTTAACTGTGATAACTACATATGTAAAAGGTTTTTAATTATGAACCCACCGATTCATCGGCCACTTAGCTGATTAAAAATAATCAGCTACTTTTCACCTATTAATAGGAAGAAAAATTTAATTTTTCAATTAAAATAACTCTTAAGTTTGCCTCTACCAAAAAAAGATGCTGAATAAAATTATAAATAAAAAATATCTTTAAACACAAGATGGTATGCAATAATGAGTAATACTAAATTAAATTTTAAAGCAGTTAATTCCATTATTTCAAAAATTACTTTTTAAGTTAGTGCATGAGTGTTTAAATAGGGGTTATAAGATCGTTAGTTACATAAGGTGATTGTGCCCTCACCCCTCCTCATCCAAACATTTGTGTTAGTAATTATTCAATCATTAAAAATAAATAATTGCTCACTGGAATGAGCATTTCATTAACTAATTTTGAAAAGTCAGTTGTTCAGAAGATAGAGCTGATGAAGAAACTATCATCAAAAATCATTGTTGCAGTTAATTCACAAATTAGTTTCATGGATTAAACCTAAGGCAACTAATTTGCTTTTTGGTGCTTTCTTGGGTTTAACTATGAATGGTCCTCCCAAGTCCTCTTTTTAATATTGAAGGGTCCTCTTTAGTCCCCTTTTTAACTGAAAACGGCCCTCTTTTACCCTTTTCATTAGCTAAAATGTGTTAGGAGCCCTGAACATGAAATCCAAAAGTAAAAAAAAGCAGATCTGAACCTTTCTATCGTTAATTTTAAATGTGTACCTTTTTCTGTTAACTACTATGTTTCATGATTTTATAGAATGCAATAATTCTTCTGGGTAAAATCGCCATTAAAAAAAAAAAAAAAAACTATTCACCCAATTTTAAGTTACGACTGCTTCTGGTAAACTATCCCAAATGCCGATAACCATTCTGCACCAAATTATATTACAGTTTCGTCAACAAATCGGGTTTTTTTCTGGGAGAAATTACTTTTAATCACAAATGATGGCCAATCAGTGCATTTAACACCATAATAATGTTTTTTTTTTTTTTTTTAACGTATAGTATGTAATATATGGTTTTTACTCCCTGACAGTAAGGGAATTTCTCTTAGGCATCCTTTACCCATGTGACACTTAGCAATGTGCACTCATAGGCTTACCATTGTACAGTTCATTGCTTTAATATATCAGCAATGTTATTGACCCTTATAGCACTTCTTTCGACTATGTCTTAGTGATTTGGGTCCCATTCTTAACTGTCTGTCATTCTGGTTATAGCTTAAGTGCCAAGTCCTGAACAGATTAAAAAAAATAAATTCAGTTCATAATTTTGTACCAATATGTTTTAATTTTGTACACTGTATTATTTGCCATGTTTCAAATGTACAAAATATTTACTTTTTGTATCTATTTGTTTTTCATTTTTAAGTGAAGTGTTTTTCTATTGTTTCAAATTTTAGGTTAATGGCAAAAAGTTGCCAGAAAGGTTCCGTCCTCCCGAATGGTTGACAGATGTTATGCCTCACAAAGTACCATTTGTACCTCAACTAGGTGATGAAATCGTTTACTTTAGGCAAGGCCATGAATTATATGTTCAGGCTGTAAAGAGGAATAGAATTTATGACATATATACCAGAAGCCAGCCTTGGAGAAAAATCAACTTGCGGGTACTATAATTATTTCAAATATCTTTTGAAACCGATTTAACATAAATTATTTTTTTAATAATATAAGTGTCTGAATTATAACATTGTGCATGATACATTTGGGCCCTCATTAATTTCAGGATCAAGAAGTGGCCGTGATTGAAGACATATCTTTTGAAAATCATCCTCCTCATTTATGCTGCTTAAAGTTAAGATTACTAAATCCTGCAAATAAACATGATGATAGATTTTCAGTGAAGTATCATGATATGCCTGATGTTATTGATTTCATTGTATTAAAGCAGTACTATGATCAAGCAATGCACTATGATTGGAAACCAGGTACTTTTTTTTCTTTTATTACTTTATATAAAGCAAATGAAGTTCACGTAAAATATTTCCTGTGCAAAATACATCTTAAAGTTCCATTTTGACCAACCTATGAATCATTTTTGACTAATGTTACATGTGGGTGACCAAAAAATCAATTTTGGCCATCCCTATATCAATTTTGACGAGTTTTGTTGTGACATGTGTGGATTAGTGTGTATGTTAAATGCATACTTGTAAAATGGTTGATATGGTAGGTTGAAATTCTTTTGTTAGACTTGCTCCTCCGTTTTTAGTTGCAGTCCAATGTTTCAAAAAGCTCCTCAATCCTTTTTTTTTTTTTTTTGAAAACATGTTGATATTTATTTTAAATTGTTTTTCATATCAAAATTTTTCCTCCCCTAAGCATTACTCAGTCGTACTTTCTGTCACTTTCACCAATTTCAAGTGACGACTAGATCATCCCTTTTTAGTGAAAAAATTGGTTTTGACTCTATGAAAAAAAAAATGCTAATTAGAAAATTCTCTACCAATTGGCTCCTGAGAAAATAAATTACTGAAATTAAAGTGTACAAAGGCAATAAATAGTTTTCAAAATTGTTTCCATCAAAATCAAGATGCTGTCTTTGTGAACTGCATTTAAATAAAATATTGCTTACATTATTGAATATTAATGATTATTATTTTCAAAAATTAAAATAAAACATAGTTGGCTCATCTTGCAAATTTAAGTCGCAAGACTAAATTTTTCATTAAAAAAGTTAACTCTTTCTGCTTTAATTCCGGTTCCTTATTGTCGGTGTCCTATGTACTCTTCAAAGGATACGATTTTGTTTTATTATCAAGCAGTAGTGTACTCTTGGTAAAAGAAAAAAAATTAATAATTTTAATACTTTGCAATTAGTTATCTTGATTTAAGGAAGAACCCAAGTTACTATTTTTATCACATGATAAATGGAGAAGAACACAAAAATTTTACAAAAATTGTTTTTTTTTACTTATAGTTTGACATGCAAATAAGTTATATCTGAAACATTTTATTTGTAGGTGATCGCTTCAGATCAGCCATTGACAAAGCATGGTGGCTAGGAACAATTCTGTCCCAGAAACCTTTGAATCCAAATTTTCCGGATTCGATGTTTCAGTGTTTTTTTGTGAAATGGGACAATGGCGAAAAAGAACATATGAGTCCATGGGATTTTGAACCCATTGATAATGAACGTAAGTATCCATACAAACAAAAATACTCCAATTTGGAATATTATTTTTGTTAAATAATCTTATTATTTCAATGCAGCTTAAACTTAACGATTTATGAAGATTTCTCTGAAACACTATGTTGAAAGCATGCATTTCAATTGCTTTTCTGTTTTCTTTTTCTTTATTTGTTTCTTTTTTTTTGAATACTCAAGGGTTTTAATTTTTTTTTAAGGGGGGGGGGGATATACTTTGGAAGTCTAGATTATTGAAATATGTACTCAGGTGAAAAAACTACCATAGCCTGTTTTAATTTTCATTGCTGATATGTTGGGTGCAGTTTGCTTGCAAGCTTTGCATAACCATCATTAATCACTTAAAACTAATACCAATGAATTCCAATGAATTCTTCAATTAGCAGAGCTTCCCTGTTGACTGCTTGTTACGTTTAGACATAATGTAGAGTGTTTCTGTGATAAATGACTTAAATAAAGACCTCAAAATTTTATTTAAAATTTTGGGCAAAGAAGTTAATGAAAGGAGGTAGAAGCCCTTTGCAGACACGTATTACTTACAGGGTTGCTACTCAATGCCAAAAAACAGAAACTCGGAAAGTTAAAAAAACATGGTTAGAATGATGGGGAACTTAGGATATTATTTACTATGCAAATCATATTGTTGTACAACTAAGAAATATACAATTCCTGTTCTTAATAGAAAGCAGTCAAAACTGTTTATTTTTTCCCCTTAAAAAATAATTACAATCCTTTTTGACAATTTATCATGAAATGAATTTTTCATTGTGTTAAATGCATCATAATTAAACCAATAAACTTATTATTTTTTAAAAAAATGTAGGATTGCCCGAGGAAGAAGGTGGAAGTGTTGATATTACTCCTGAAGAACATTTATTGATGATGTACTTTCCTGAATCGCACGAATGGTCTTCTTTTGGTCAGAATCATGATTGTGATAGATTAACTCGTGGTTTGAACAGGATAATGGAATTGTCCATTGCTGAACCATTTGTTCATCCTGTTGATTTGAACCAATATCCCAGCTACGCAATAGTGGTGGAATATCCAATGGATTTAGGAACAATTAAAGCTCGTTTAGAAAACAGATTTTACAGGTTTGTAATCTTATAGGTATCTTAGTTTACTTGTGTGTTTTGCTATGAAAGGAAAAGTATTTGTTGTAGAAAGTTTCCTTTTAACTGGAAATCTTGGACAACGTCTTTGACATTTTTAAATGTTTGTAACCTAATGGCTATATTATGCTGAATTATTAACTAAAAATATGGGAGTGTTACTTTTTTTATATACATATTATGGGAGTGATTCCATCCATCCATCAAGATCAAATCTATCTGTTTTGGAGTTTAGGGCCACAATCCACTGAAACAAAAATGCATTAAATGAATTGATCAGATTGAATTTGACAGATAGTTTGTACTGATCTCTAATGAGCTCAGTTTTTGGAACAATTTCAGTGCTGCTTGAAAAACTGTGGCAAGATTGAAACTTTTATCTTTGCTTCCATTTATCTTTGAATGTAAAAGGTTTTTTTTCTTTTTTTTCATGACAAAAAGCTCATTGCAGTTGAATGCATCTGCACTATTGTTTTTTTGAAAGCAGATGCATTTTTCATATATAGTTTTCAAAAATAATTTTAAGTTCTGAACATATCTTACTATAAAAGCATTGCATGCGGACATAGCTTTAAACTTTCAATGTCACTTTTATTGCCTATTCTACTTGTTAAGTTTTTTTTAGTAAAGTTTCAGAATTATTTGTTTTTATTAAAATGTTTAAAAAAGCAAAATGTAGTGCAGTGAAGCGTTGTGTAGCTTTTACATGTTTTTATTGTTTATATGTGTTTTAACTTGATCCAATACCTATTAACGTATATAAAGTTATAAACAGTGTTTCACTGTAGTTGCAAAGCATTATTGCATCACTTCATTTTGCAGTAATATGTCTGAGGATACATCCATCAGAAAGTAACTTGACTTTTTTTTTTTTAACTTCTGTTTGTTTCTCATTTCACGTTCACTTGACTGTTGGTTTTGAAAATGTGAACCATTTTTTGTTTTTATGCACTGATGAAGTGGCTTATATTTTATAGCCTCAAAACAGCTGTTTACTGATATTTTAACTTTTTAAAAATGTATTTATTAGTGCTTTTTTATACGTTGCCCCATTTTACTCATATTTATGAAGTTTTCTTTTCCAATGCATGAACGCTAGTACACTCATGCATTTTTTTTAATTATTTGTTTAAAAGCATTAGTTATTTAATAGACATACATGTCATCTTGTTACATTTGATGTGCTACAAATGTAGTTAACCTGAAAGATTTAAAAAGTAACATAACTTCTTACTGTCGTTTTGTTCCCTTATTAAATATTTTCTGACATCGTTAGCGTCAAATATATTTCAATATTTTAGCTTTGTAGTCTGTATATAAGTACTCAAAAAAGTTATTTAATTTTTGTTTTCTTTTTTTTTTTACAGGAGGCTGGATGCTGTTAAGTTTGATATTCGTTTTATATTAATTAATGCAAAAAAATTCAATGAACCTTCTAGTCGTATTGTGAAGCAAGCAAAATGTGTTGTGTATCTGTGCTTACGATTTGTTGAGTAAGTGATGCCTCATTGTTTTTTAAAATTGTTATCTTTTTAATGCCATATTTAGCTTCAATCCCTCTTTAGTTTTTTTTTAATCAAAAATCACAGCTTTTTAAAAATCACCACTGTGCTCAAGTTTGAGCAGATCAGTTTTGGGGTAATGGTTATTTAAAAGTTACAAGCTCAAACAAATTATTCACTGTTTACCCTCATTTAAAGAATTTGATCTAAATTTAAATATTCTCTTTTTTACGCCTCCTGTTTCCCCTGCTATCACATCTACTCCATTATTTTATCTCTTTATTGTATTGCTTGTCAACGCAATACTTAATGTTTTTTTTTTTTTCTTTTTTTTTTTACAAAGTATTTAGTTATTTCAAGTATTTAGTTATAAACTTTTAATGTAAAAAAAATTTGCATTAAAAAAAAAGTTTTTCTTTTCTTCTTAAACGTATAGAAATTCCTTGTGTTCTGATCCAATGACTTTATACCATGAAATGATGGAAGCCAAGCAATCACGATCTCAAGATTCTCAAAGTGAATTAGATGTTTTGTGCAGTGAATCTGACAGTGAAAGGGAGCACACAACTATGAATCGTATGAAGAGGAAGAAAGTAAGATATAAAACAAAATATTTTTTGCATTTAAATGTGACATGTTTGATAATATTATTATAGTATCTTTTTTTCTTCCCTTCCCCCTCTTCAAATAGAGCAGCAAAAGTCCTGAAGGCTTTATGACTTGATTTCTAAAGCTAATGTGTGAGGCAAAGTATGATAAATCACAGCACTGTTGATATGATATCATGAAGTGTGTTCCCAGATCCCACCTTGTGCACATGCTGCTTTTGAACAATACAAGTTAAAATGACTAATTTTTAAAGAACATTTTAAATATTTCTATCATAAATCATGTTTACATTTTTTTTTTCTTCTCTTTATGTAGCCTAGACTATGGGAAGTATTTTAATATGAGCCTTTCATGCTTTTAGCAATTAACTGCTTCTTTAAAAAAATATATTTAACTGTTACTGCATGTTTTTTCGGAAACATCAAAATAATCAATGTAATAAGTGAATTCTATAGGCCTTCAGTTTTTAGAGTTCCATTTTTTTAATTTTTCCCTCGTGCCTTTTTATTTGATAAATTACTTTTGACTCACAAATCTGATTTTTTACAAGTGTTTTTTTTTGGTAGATTTATTATCCTTCAATTTTAGTTTTCTGGAAAAATATAGTAAGGTATAACATATCTCAATCTTTTCACAAGCATGAAACATTTAGCAGATTATTTGCATCAGCAGGAAAATAACTAGACTCTTTTTAAATTCCGTTAGTGTACAGTATTTATATAAAAGTTATAGAAACAAAAGTAGTGGTTAAACTTCTTTAAAATTTTATAAAATACTGTCATTGAAGAATGTATACTCAAACAATTAGACAGGGGTCAGTTTTCCCAATGACCATACTTTTTGACATCATTGCAATTCACTCCCTTTATTGCAAAGCTTTTAATTTTCAAATAGTTTCAACTAACTAATTATGCAAAATAACTTTTTTTACATCTCAACTTTTTTTGTCTTTTTGGATTTGCTTTGTGACTCATCAATTTAAATGGTCAGCCAAGGGCAACAACCCTGTTACATCTGAGAATATTGCTGTAATATATAAGATTTTATTTTTGCAAAAGGGTGACAGGGTTCCTGTAAGGAACGAGTTGTTTAAGTTATTACCTTTGTCAGCTACAAGTTAAAAGCACATTCCATTACTGTCTAGTCTCAGCAGTAAGAAATCATTGTCTTGCAGAAAGTTTTATTTGCTAATTGTGTCTTACGTACTAAAATAAGATTTTCATTGGCAGAAAAATTAAATTGGGAGCGATTTCCTTGTTTCGAAGTTGTGGTGACACTCCTCTATAGTTAGCGCAAAACTTGGCACTGTTGTAATGCTGTTATTAAGATCCGTATAACCTTCAGAATGCTGCCAGGTTAAGTTTGCCCCAACGATAGAAGGTTATTTTCAGACAGTGATCAAAATTAGGTGCTGAGAATTGCCGAGTTAATAAGCAGATAAACAATTTTTTCCAAGCAGAGTAAAACAAGTTGATTTTCCTTGTATTTAGATAAATGCTATTGCTTTTTGCTGATCACATGGGAAAGTGATAAGCAAACTTGCCTCACAATGCTTTTCTTTTCCTGTTCATTTTTAATAAACATTTTTTATCACAATTATAATATTTTTCTGTATTCATTTTCCCCATAAGTATTATATACATACATATATAAAAAAGCTGTTTTTTTAAAGCATAACTCATGTCAGACCTAATGTATGACTTTTCCCATAATTGTACTAAGATAGTCTTAATTTTTTAACACCTGTATGTTCTTTTACAGCAGCGTGCTCAGCATCAATCAGGTAAACGAGTTCGTTTAGGAAATCAAAAGTATACTTCGCAAAGTTGGAAACAGCAATGCTCAAGCTTATTGGAAAGAATTATCCTTTGTGATGATTCTACACCATTTAGGCACCCTGTCAGTCTAAATGAATACCCTGTAAGTAAATAAACTTTGGTTCTTTTCTTTTCCTTGTGAATTTTAATTATATCTTGTGTGCTGTATGTGTAGATATGTTCCTGTAATTTAAAATTAAAACCCCTCTTCCTTCTCATTCTTCAAAATAATGGCTCAACTAACAGCATTTTGTGATCCAAAATTGGTTTTATTGAAAGTTACAAAAACTTTATTATTAACTATTATTTCTACTTCGTCTAATTTTTTATGTATGTGCATAAAAAATTGTGATGTTTGCTATTGTATGTAAGGTTACCTTTTCTATTGCTGAAGTTCCAAGTGTATTTTATTATTTTTGGTTAATTTTTCTAATCAAAAGTATTTACTTGATGGTTTTTCTAATGTATATGCATGAATTTATTCATTTATTGCAGGATTATAGAAATATTATTGATTGCCCCATGGATTTATCTACAGTTAGAGACAAGATAAATACCAATCGCTACAATAGTCCAACTGATTTTTGTAAAGATATGAGGCTTATTTTTCAAAATTCTCGTAACTACAATACGAATAAAAAGTCCAGGGTAAGTCGAATTTATTCTTTAAATTGTTAATAAACATTAATTATGTTGCATGTGTTTTAAGTTTTAGTTCGTAATTTAAAAAAAAATACATACACCTTTGTACTTAAAAGTAAGATTCAAACAAATTGAAGTTTTTCGCAGGTAAATAGATTTTCAAAAGATCTAGAATAGATTCAATATGCTCCCAGGTAGATATTGTCGGGAAAGAAGACTAAAAATTGAAGCATTCCCATTACATTTACTTTTGTATATAACTGAATGTGAAAATATTACGTTTTAGAATTATTTAAACGTTATACTATCCTTTCTTTGGGTGTTCTAAGTAGAACGTAAAAAGCCTACTCCATTTTTGGTTCAACCATAACTATTTTGAAGAATCTTAGTTCTTTGATGGTGTGTTGAATATTTTTCTACATATATCGGTAGGAGTAATTCAATCATTAAAAGTGAGAAAATACTAGCCAGTTTGGCTTAAAGAGGGACGAAATATTAAATTAATGGAATTATACAAATATCCAAGTGTTAAATGGCTCTTTCCTATGCTGTAACCCTTAAGTCCGTACAAATAGTTTTCATGGTAGTGCAGTGTTTTCTCTCTTGTATCTTGTAGCTGCTGATGCAAAATCTAAAGAATCCTGACCTTAATGTAAGTCGAAAATATTTTTAAGCTCGTCCTAGTGTTAATGGAAATATATATTTAAAAGAAAAGAAATTGTAATGCATATCAGCAAATTCTACATTCAAGTTCTTTACAATTAGTGATTGTTGAAGTTTACGTTTATGTAAACTTTCATCTAATAGGATTATATAAAGCTCAGCGGTTTTATTTCTTCATTTGGTAGTATGTTATTTTAAAGCTTTCCTAGTCTTCAGTTTTTAGGGCTCCATTTTTTAAATTTTTCCCTCTTGCCTTTTTATTTAATAATGACTTTTGACTTACAAATCTATGATTTTTTAAAAGTTTTCTTTTTTGATAGATTTATTCAATGACTATCCGATTATCTGCTATGTTTGAAGAACACATAAGAGGCATTGTTAGTGACTGGAGGTCTGCTGTGAAATATGAAGATAAAATAAGAAACAATCAATATGTTAGTAACAGGTAAGTAATCTAATAATATTGTTTATAAAGGACCAAAAATAGTATCTTACATAAATAAAAAAAATCAAGATTTCCTAAACGTTACAGCAATCAAGTCACTTGTAATTCTAAAAGAGACAAAGCCTTTCCTTTCTTAAGCTTGTTATTATCTAAAGATGTGCTAATGAACAAAACAAACAGTTTATTGTCGAATCTATTTTTCATTACAATACTTTAAAGGATTTTTTTTTATCTGGGGAGAAAGGTACTATTCAATTAATGTAGGGGCCCACGAGATACGAAGCACTAGAGCTGCTCTTGGTGTTTAAGTATTAAAAGAAATTGATATTTTTCACTGCTGTTTGTTCTCATGGTACCTATGCATTATCTTTTTAGATTAACAACAATTGGCATTATTCCTTTCATAGATATTACCAGTCACTTTAAGTAAGATTTCACATGCAGGGAAACAAGTTACCAATAATTTTATCAAAGTATATTCAATACGTAACTAAAATTAGAATTGAGATTAAATTGATGATTTTCTAAATCATTATTTAATTTGAAAGTATTTAATTTTAGCTAATTTAGGAAAAAAAGAAAATGGAGATTTTTCTTAAAAACCCTACATTATTAAATGCTTCTTTGATTTTTTGGGGGGGGGGGGGAATGAGCTGAATAACAATAAATATTTATAAGTTTTTGTAATGTAGACCTCCATCAGAATCTTCTGAAAAAGGATGAGGGATGGAATTACAATAAAATAGCATGTAGCTATGTCATCTAATATTTTTGGCAGATGTTTGAAACTTTTACTTTAAAATAATTTCTGATTAATCTGAAATCTATTTTGACGAAAGTTTTATCTACATATTTGGATTTCATACATTTAAAACTATGCCCTTTTTTTTCAGTGTTTCAAATAATAGGCTGTTTAGGAACATAAGCATTTTTAAAGGCTATTCAAACATCTTTTTTGATGTCTTTTCAAATTTGATTTCCTTTATTAAAACATGTTTTAACTAGTGCCCTAACTGTGTCTTTATTAATTTTACAGACGAAAACCGCTTATACTGGATGCAGATGTAAATGTTGGAGCTTCAACTTCACGACTTTCATCATCTACATCTTTACTTAGGAGAGTAATCTCACCCCAAAAAGTGAATCGAGCTTCAAGTTCAACATTCCATAAACCAAGTACCTCAAAAACTGCCCTCAACAATAAATTTAATACCCAAGGTACTTCTTTCTTTTCTTTTTTCTTTGTCGATAACCCACTTTAATAAACTTAATTTTGTAATGAGAAAGTCGCAAGTCGCTACTTCACCCTCCAATGCATGTAACTTGCTCAATGCATGTAATTTCTTTTCACACAATCTCTAGAGTCTTTTCTGTCTTTTAACCAAACAGAGAATCCTTTCTTTTTTGACGAAAACATAAAATAATAGTACCGTTTTTGTCAGAACAATATAATATCAAGATTTTGACATTGTTTTATAAACTCAAAAGAAAAAAAAATGCGTTGTTTGACGGCTTACAACTGGATAATATTGATCTACCTTTCTCTTTAAAAAAAAAAACTATCCCATGTTTTATTGATGCATTTATTGGCATAAAACTTGACTAAAGAATTGTATTGTTATGCAAAATTTAGAAATCATAATTATAAAAACCAGTTTAAAATGAATTATTAGCTTGGTTTAAAGTTATCCACTAAGGGTAACTTTTAACCATATGCGAAACGTGATGTTAAATGAATTTTTTAAATTTTAGAAATATTTAAACACTCTTTTGTCAGATAGCAACACAATTTCTGTAATTATTGTGTACACCACTAGTGCAGCTAGAATTATGTGTTTTGTCCTCCTCAAGCATTGATTACCATACTAGTAGTATTGTGTGTTGATGTTTTATCTATAAAAATAACACTAAGATTATGTATAATACGTTTATTTATGTTCCCTATATATACCCACAGTTCAAGGTTTCTTTCCCAGATCTGGTCCTTAGGTCTTTTGACGCCGGGAAGAAAGTGACCTCACGAACAAGTTTCAAAATGGAACATGATCTAAAGTTGCGTTAGATAAAAAAAAAAAAAAAAAAAAAGACCACTCTAATAAGTTAAAACAAAATGTCAGCCAGTTTCTGTTGTGGTAAATTCAAACTTTTTCTAACGAAATAAATTCAAAGTAAAGTTGGAAGTCGTATTGTATACATAAATAATAAATTTCATTGTGATTTAAATTATTCCCCACAAGAGGAAGAAAAGATCATTATTCTTCCTGTAAGTTTTGCATCCAGTATTTCGAAACTAAAAGAAAATATTTAAAAAAATTAATTTCACAATTTGTTATTGCAATACATTACTTCATTACAAATTTGCTTTTAAATCAATTTTGAGAAGAACATTTACTTTTTAGTTTAGTTCGATAAAAGCCCTTTAAAAGCATCCTGAATGCCTATAATTGACTTGCTCTTGATGAACAATATATTTATTTTATGTTTTCTCTCTACTTTTTTTTTTTTTTTTTTGTGTCTGGTAATTGTAAAACACATTCAGTTTACATATGTATCTCTTAAGTTATTGGATGATTAAATTGTAAACATTTAATTTAATACAGGTTCCCCACAAAAAAGGAAGTTAATCGAGTCTCAGTCATCTAAAAGTTCAGCTGTTCGTGTTAAAAAGAAGTATCTGAGAAACTCATTAGGTAATGTTTTTTGTTTTTTCCTCCCTTTCTTTATTCTTTCGCAAGTCTATGTTATAAGTAATTCACAAGTCTATGGTACAGGGTTGCCACAGGATACTTAAATGTTACTTTTTTGGACACAAGGCGACTTTAGCAACTTTTTAATGCAAAAACAGGCTAAAAAGCAACTTTTTCCCCCTAAATCTGCTTTTTTGGAGACTTTTCTCCCCCATTGCAAGTCTGGCCAAGTTACCAAATACTCTGTATGACACATGTTGCACCGCATTTTAAAATACAATGACTTTGATAATCAAAATATTTTCATAGCATTTTTTATTTTGATTTTTTTCGTAAGTATTGCTTGCCCCAAAATAGTCACAACCTTTTTCAAACGATTATAAAAATGACTTAGCTTTACTCTTATGTATTGTTGTTAACACTATACCAAGAACTTGAATCTGCAAAATGATGGTTTAAAAAATTCTTAACCCTTGTGGTCATATACGACCCCAATACAATTTCTGTTTAATATATCTTGCTAATCAACCATTTGTTTTTGATGGCATTTTGCGAGAAATATTCTTTTAGATTTTTGTGCACAATAATGCTATGTTTTATTTTTCCCGATTTGCATTTTTTGCACACGAGACCCTTTGGGTCGCTTCCCCAAAATGTCAGAAAAAAGTGGATGTTGCAATTTTTGTCCAAGAAAGCTGGATAGAATTGTAATATAAAATGTTGTAAGTGTTTGAAATTCACTTGCAAAAATCATTTGTTTCAGGTCTGTAACAGTTGTAAATAAATCTGCAGTTATTGTAAGCTTTGCTCCAAAATTATGTTTTTTAATACATAAACTAAATTTCACTTTAATCTTGTGTTTTTATTTATTCTTATTTCTTTTACCCTTAAAAAGTGTGTGAACTTAAAAAATGCATGCAACATTCAACAATCATAATAAATCAATTAAGGGAAACATTGGGGTCGTCTATGACCCCAAGGGTCTTGAGTGTAACCGAAATGGGAGGGACCTACGAGGGTTAATCTGAATTTTTAACCGATTGAAAATAAATTGGAATTTGAGTTAAAGGCTTCTTATTATTAGTCTATGAATATTCATCTTAGGGATCACATTACACCAGGCCGTCATTTCAAGTTTTTCCATGGGAGGTCAGAAGGTGCAAACATAATGCAATTTAATTAAAAAACAACAAAAACCACACCCGCTTTTATGTTAATACATTGATTTCTCCAAGTCAAGTGGGGGGGGGGGGGGGCAATTGACCCCCCTAAATGACGGGCCTGCATTACACATTTCATGACCAAAGGTGAACTTAGCACACAAATATATGATTTTGAGAAGATAGTTACACACAAATGCATATTCACGAATTTGCAACGTAGAACAGACATAGGCAGTAACTTTTACCATGCATTGATTTTATAAGTGGAGATATTTTTTTGACTCATACACATAGAACATAGTTAGTTGTATTTTGTAAATAATGCAATTGTAAATTTCTCAAAAATTTCGTTATCATGAAAAATATTCAATTTTTACAACTACTCAGCATTGGCTGAGTACCAGATCAAAATTTAGCCGAGTACCGAGTATTCAGTAAATTGACCGAGTACCGAGCACTTACCAAGTACTCGGTACAGCACTACTATTGTCAACTTCGAATGCTTAGATAAAAATAAACAAACATATGAATATTAGCAGAACTTTATCCTTTTTTGAGAACAGTATAACGAAGTTAGGTGTCAAAATAATAAAAAATGTCGCTCTGTAAGTGAGACTGCATAAACGTGCCTCGGGTATGGGGCAGGTTACGCAACAGACATTGACCTAAAAATTATTTTTTTGACTCTTAAATACTCAAACAGGGCAAAAACTGAATGCACAAACTAACTTTATTAACTGCTTTTTTATAAGACCATATCATCTAAAATTTTCTAACAAAAAGTAAAAAAATGAGAAAAATCTGCTTAAACGTGCCCCGGTCTACCCTACTCTTTTTTTTTTTTTTTTTTTTTGTATCTTTAATTTAATGCATCAGTTTAAAATTTCTGGTACTATTTTCGGAACTCGTTTTAAAGCATTATTCATTATTCAGTTTAGCTTGTCATAGGCTTACTATTCAACTTCTTAGCAACTTTTTTTTTTATTTTCAAGGCTACTTTTTTGTGACATTTTCCCTGTGGCAACCCTGATTGGTATAAGAAACAGCAGTGTCTCTTTTGTAAGTGCATTGACAAATAGATTAAGAATATTACTAGCTTTAGATTTTCAAGGTGCCCACCCGATTAGGATTAGCCTGCTAATTTCTTTAAACTGAGAAAAATATGAATTTTTTCCAAAAAAAAAAAAAGAATTGTACTTTTTTAGTTGTCACCTTAGATTTTGGTTCTGTGATTATGACACCAGCACAAGTTTTTTTTTATGTTGCCATTTGTCTTCTACCACCTGTTGTTTTATGCTGAATATAACTTAAAAACACTATGGTGAAATGCTCTAAAGTCCCCCTTCTCATTTAATGTAGAACAACTATTTAAGTAAATAGCTCAAAACAGAACTTAACCTTTTGGAACCGGGCTGTTTTTTAAAAAAAATTTCTGTCGACCCAGGTAGTACGACAGTTGAACCACAGATTTCTTTTCCATTGAAAAAAGAAGGTATAAACTGTCGTACCAGACGTATGAAACCTTGAAAAAATCCCCAACAAAGGGTTCGAGTGAAAATCTCAACTCCGTCCTCTAAAAAAAAATAGTTACAGTACAGCATGTGTACCGCCCGGCTCCTAAAGGTTAAATTTCTGTTAAATGTTGTTCAGAGTTGATGTCCCATTGTTTCTTTAATTTCAACCTTTTTGAATTACATATTTGATTTTATTGGATCAAATTAAGTCAGGTTATATTAGTAATAGTACACAATATTCCTTACATAAAATAAAAATAAAATGAGGTGATAGCACTTAGTCTATCTCGGAAGTGAATTTTCAAAATAAAACTTGTTGGGTACATTTCATTTTCATTCTTTGTAAAGTTTCAATTTCCAACTTTCACACTAATTTTGAACATGCACATTTCTAAAATTGCTTTCTTTTACTCTGCAAGCTCAAACAAAAAAAGGCAATCATAGTAACCAATATTTGGTATGTGTCTCTCAAAATCCTTTACCTGATGTTTTCTTTATTTTGTTTGTGTATTTTGAAAAGAAAAACAGTTGAAGCGAAAAAGAAGACAGGTGTACTTATTAGTGGAAAAAAAATGGTTACTTAAACTTATGATTAACTTGATTTTGAGATAAATAAGCTTTTACTCTTATCTAAAATCAAATCTCAAGATAACTTTCATTAATATTCCTGTACTTAATTTTTAACTACGCAATGATTCAAGATCTCTCATTAGTTTTTAAAATTAAGAATGTGTACAGACCTTTAGTTTTCTTTAGATTTGCCTTTTTTGTTCTCATACATGTTTCAAACTTTTCATTTTCATACGTAGGTTCAACTGTTACTAATGGTGCTGTGCGAAAAAACATTCTTAAAGCCACTAAAAGCGAAATGAAACAGAAAACTTCAAAGAGATGTAATGGTACATTAAGAAAGAAAGAGTCTCCTGCCACCGAGGAGTCTCAGTCCGATAGCAATGCAAGCAATCCTTCCAATGCATCTGAAAGAAGCAGCGCGAGTGATGGCTCTGAATGGGGCAGAAAAGTGAAGAGAAGACGTACACAGTCAAGCCTGAGTACACCAAAGAGGTTGCGTCCTAGAGAGATTGCGAAGTACAAACCTCAAAGGTTTACACGTTCCACATCTTTATATCATCAATCCCCCAGGTGTTCTGTTCCACAATCAAAACCATCTGCTCTTGCTAGGCATAGAATTCATACAGCTACCCTTAAAAGAAAACGTTGGTTATCAATGAATAAAAGACCAGTGCAACATAACTTATCACCTCTTCATACTCGATCCAAATCCCTCTCATCTCAAAGGACTCCAAATATGATTTATGCTCTTCGAAGGAAAACAGTCAAACCTCAGAAATACCAGAGCTCTCAGGAAGAGTCTGAAAGCGAAGCCTCAGAATCACTAAGTTCCAAAGAAGGAAGAAACTCTAATTCTAATACCTCATCATCCAAAAATCAGAGAACAGACAGCAGCAGCAAAAGTCAACCATCTTCAAATTCTGAACCAGAGGAAAATTCTGAAGAAGAGAAGATGCCAAGGTACACCAGGTCCACGAGAGGTAAACCTGAAGATGATTCCAAATCCGTTCGTAGTGCCTTATCTGCACCAAAAAGTGAAATGCCAAAAAGGTTAGCTGGTCGAGTGCAGACTCGAAACCGTGGACAAAGAACAGTAAGGTATGCTGAAGCTAATGAAAGTGAAGATGAAGACTCTGAGAATCCTGAAGACTCTGAAAATCCTGTGATATCTTTCAGCAGAAGAGGCCGATTACGTAAGTTGAAACGTCATGCTAGGGCCTTTTTTCGTGATTAATGTCCTGTTTTTTTTTTATTTAGTTTTGACTTGTCTTGTTTTTTTATTTGGTAGTTGATGTTTGAACTTTTGAAAAACAAAGTTTCTTAATTTTATATACATGCATATTTTCCTTTTGTACATACTTTTTTTATATTGTTCACAATGTGTTATGGAGTATGACATATTAATTTATGAAAAGCTTTAATTTTATTTTGTTCCTTTCATTATGTAAATAGTTCAGTCACCATTAGCAGCTACATTGCGTCTTTCATAGTTGAAATGTTATTTTCTATACATTTTTAACTGATACTGTAAATATATAAATAGATCTGACATTTGAATTCATTCTGATTTGGCATTTTAAGTGCATGTAGAAAAGACTGCATTATTATTTTTTTCTCCCAATTTTTTAAATGATTGCCTCTATGTGTTACAACTTCAGGAAAAGATGTACATTTTGCCTTAAATTTCTACTGTGCTTTATAATTAGTAGTTTTCATGTACTTTTTATTAAAAAGGAAAAAAAAGGATTTTTGCTATGTATTTCTTCGGATGCTGAAACATCTTAAAGAAAAGTTGGTGCCATTTTATAAAAATTGCATTTGTATCTCAGGTCCGATAAAACATTCAGGAAATGTTTAAATTTTTGCATCCCCGTATTGATGTTAAATATAAAATGAACTGAATATGTATTGAAATAAAATTACATTTTACTATTGCATTTCCTTGTTCTGAAAAATTTCAAGTACTAGCGGTATTGGTAAATCACAACATTTTAATTTGATATATAGAAATTTCCAATATTGAAATAAAAACAGAAGATAATTGTGCTCCTTATTATTCAACGTTAAATTTAAAGGAGTAATTGTATGTTAACAATTTATACATATGGTCATGCATACAAAATATATACATGAAAGCATATTTTCAAAGGTGTTTCATTAACTCTAGGGAGAATAGCAGTAATTATGCCTCTTGATATATGAGAAACTAAATGCATTTATAGATGACCAAACACAGGATGAAGGTTATGGATCAGGAAATAATTTTGAATCTAAATCAATTTGCACTACACATATGAGCTTTGATTAAGTTATTTTAGTGCCATAGGTCCTAGTTTGGTTGCAACAGGGTTTGAAAGTTGCTAGTTTGTTTTAAGAAATGCAATGGGATTTTCATTGCTATTTGAAGCTATGGCACAATATTTGCTCTTTTAACCAAGTTGGCATATTTTATTAGTCCAATTTATATGTTTAATGCATTCAATTAGCATATGCTGCAATGTAACGAGGAAAAAAAATTCCAAAGGAAAGAGCATTACATTTTTACATCCAAACTAGGACTTATGCACTCAAATCGCTGTACAAGGCTCAGATCTAGAAAGAATTTTCCTTGGTACAGGTGCTTAATCCTCAAGGTTGTGCCATTTAGAGTTAGCTATATAAATATCTCAAAAGTGTTTTGAAAATTGAAGGAACTGGTTCGTCAATATA
This sequence comes from Uloborus plumipes, assembly GCA_038373865.1. Lineage (NCBI taxonomy): Eukaryota > Metazoa > Arthropoda > Arachnida > Araneae > Uloboridae > Uloborus > Uloborus plumipes. The sequence continues at coordinate 24,993 of JAXGGA010007872.1, forward strand.
CCGAGTGGCCATAATTAAACAACCCTAGTTTAAAGTTGTCTAGTGACGAAACTATTGCTCAGAAATTAAATCAAATATTGAACAGGACAATGAAGGGATGGAAATTTGTTGGAGAGAATGAAAAGATTGCTTAAAATTTCCGCATCAGTTATACATTTACTATTTATTTAAGATTGTTTTTAAATTTTCTTTTTACGAAACGTGTTCAACATTACAACCATCATTTTCAGCTACCTTTTGAAATTGTGAGATTAAATACTTAAGAATGTGTCGCTGTGACCTTCTATTCCGCAAGTTTGGGACATAATAACAATTTTTAACTGCCCTTATGTCCAGTTTCAGTAGATGAGTAGAAATCCTTATTCTATTCTTCGGCAAAATTTGGGGTTTCAATCCCTTCCAAAAATGTATGTTCCAGGTGCTTTTAAGATTAAGTTAAGTTCTAGAATCAAATTATTTACAAGATGCTTGAAATGCTTTTGATGAATGTGATGAAAAAATAGTGAGATTAAAATAACGAACCAGTTGGTAATGTGTATTTCTATTAAAACTCTTAAGATTTTGTTTTGAATTCTTTTTTACAAGTTCCCATTTCTTCATTATGTACTGCTCAAAATTTTGTTGCCAGACAACTTTGAAAGAGGGTCATTTTATTATGGCTACCCTGTACAAACGTATACATCTTTTGTACAATACAATATTTATCTATACTATGAAGAGAATCCTAAGGTTTATGAGAGATATTCGCTCTTTATATTGCATAGCTGTTTCTTAGGTCTATTCAAGCAAATTTTAGTTAAAAACAACATTTTAAATATATGAATTCATGTTAAATGATTCACTTGACTTGCACTTATGATAAAAATTTAATCAAGAGAGACTCAAATCAGAAAATATTTGTTAGCATATATAAAAAGAAAGAAAATCTGTTAGTTAAAATATATCTGCAGAATTAATACGAAATTAGTGTTCTGAGAACTTGCATGAAATTTAGCTAAGTTTTTAAATTTTGCGACAAACAAGGTGAAAATTTAACTAAGCGAATGAAACTTGACTATTTTCACTAAAGTTTACATTTCTCCGCCTATCCCCACCTTTATGCGTGAAGCTTTAGGTGGACTAAAGAACGCTAATTATGCAAAGAAGTTTTAAAATCTCGATACACGAATGCAAATTGTACCCAATATGATTGTATTTCAGAACAATGTTTGTCAACCTCTTGATTTATTTCATAGTAAAATTCTGTATTAATTCGAATTCAAAAATGACATTAAATAATAAAGTTTAACAATCAGGGATGAAAATCTTCCGCGATCTAAAAGTTAATGTTGCATCGTGTTAAGAAAAAAATGTTTTCATTTATTGTTAAAATAAAGCATAAAATAAGTTGATTTAAAGTAGTAGAGGTTGAAATTACTTTCAACTTCCAAAATAATGGAAACGTTTTTAGGATGCAGCAGGATTGAAACCTCAAGGATGAAATGCAATTATTGACGAACTATGTACTCTATTTTGGCATGCTGCCAAAAACATCAGTTTGATTTGTAAGAGGTAGAAATTAAGAGAATTCAGCTAGAATATTTGAGATCTTAGTCAAAAAAATTCTAAAAATAATTTTGATCTCTAAAATTTATCAAAATAACAAAAAGACCATGCAATATTAATTAGAAACACCCCCCACCCATTTTTTAAAAATATTTCTGTACTGTTTTGTATGGCTTAAAAAGATAGAAATAGGAAATTAGCAAAAAAAAAAAAAAGTTTTGAAAATAAATAAAGAGCCTTCAATCTTCTGTTTTTACGTTCATTTCATGGTACAAATTAGGGAGATCTCTCATGACTAATTTTGCATAATATTGAAAAAAAAAAATCTATCCAAATGTTGAGCCGCACAATTTTTCCTCTTTCTTGACTTTGAGCTGTTTTCATCCCTGAACAATATTTACGAAGAAAAATCAAGCATAATAGCACTTGCATTGTTTAAGAATGCAAAACTGTCTGCAAAGGTTTTTTTTAATTCTTTTGATAAAATTATTAACTTGCTTGATTCTTAGCTTTTTAACCGCTTCCCTTACATATTTTTTTGAAAAAAATTGCAAAAAAAATAATCATATTTTTTTTATTTAATTTTAAAAAACAAAGAAATGAAACAAACAAAATATGTAGGTTTTAAGTTGAATTTTTAACATTTTATAGGTGTAAAACCAATTAGCTTCACCCGAGTTTTCTCAGGATAATAATTACTTGCAACTCATACGAGCCGAGATAACTCAGGATAATCAGGCAAGCGGTTAAAAAGCATATGCAATAAATCAGTTATTTTTTGAATTAAACTGGCTTATTTGACTAAGAAATAAATTTCCAAAGTTTTTTATTTGAATGTTCTAGCTCAATCTTTTGTATCAATCGCAAGATTTAAGTAATATATTATTTTTATGCCTTAAAATATCAAATTGAAAAATTTTTTTGCCGAAGTTTTTGAAGCTAGAACTTTTAAAAAGTTCTTTATGATGCATTTTTTTACTACATGTGTAATTAACGATTGTAGAAATATTTAATGAAAAAATTCAGTACTGTGAAAAAAGAAAATGAATTAAAAGTTTATTTTTGCATGTTATTATCTCTTTTTGTCAAACCTCATGCACAACTTTGATCACATCAAAAAATGATTTTTCGGATAATGAATTTGAAATTAACTATTTTTCTAATATGAACTCGTTTAACTCTAATGTAAATATTTACACCAGGAAAATGAAATTTTCAGTTTTTAATGTATCCAAAAATTGCTGTTAAAATTTAAATAATAAATTTTGAGGGCAAGAATTTCCAAAAGGAAAAGCTTCAAGATGTACTAATATCATATAATATAATGATGAGAAACTTAAGCCAAAAGAAAATATTTTGAGGAACTTTTTTTTTTGCACGTTCGAAACTAATATTTTGACACAATCACAAAACTCAATAAAATAATTGTTTTTTTTTTTTCTTGTTTAATTATCTTAATCCGTATGCAGCATATATAGATTTGTTAAACTTAAATCGTCAATAAATTTATATATAAAACCCTTTTTGTAACTTGAAATATTTTGAAAGTAATAATGCCAACCCTAATTTAAAAAATTTCGGAATAACACATATAAAATTCACTTCAATAAAAACTGAATTTTTTGTTATTGTAAAGGGAACAAAATATAGTTTTTACATAAAAATTAATCTCACTACAAAGCTGTAGAAAGATTATTCTGAAACTAATGTATCACACATAAAAACATAAAAGAGCAGTTACTCTTTAGCTAATGTGAAATCAATTTTGATCTCATGATTAACTATGGTATTTACAATTATTATTTATTAAAAATACTTTTGAATGGTTTCAACAGTTTCTGTGTTTGATTTTCACTAGCCTTCTTTCTGAAAATTTTAGCATGTTTACTTTTTCAAATGTTTGTTTTGATATATGCTATATTTGCTTAACTTTGCTAGACGCTTTTACTTTTGATTTGAATGGGTCTTAAGCAGTGTTAGAAGTAAGCGGTCGTAAGTCGCATTTTACGACCAAAAATTTTGATTTGACACAGATTTTCAACCCTAGCCTGAGTGTTAGGAACGAAGAAGTCACACAGTTTACAAAAGTTATTGCCGTTTTTTACCCGAGAAGTCGTTTTCTTTTCTTCGAAAAAAATTGTCTAAGGCCATTTTAATTTAACCTTAATACCTTTAAATGAATTCTTCCTGGTTACCTGAAAAATAAAGAGTTGTTTTGTACATAAAATGAGAGGATTGATGTTTTCAGTGCAGCTCACTGATCCCACTATTCCCTTTGAGAATTAAAGTTTCACAAAGCATTCTTTTATTTAGAGCCAAACATTAATATCTGGGGACATCGCAGTTTCCTGCCAAGACATGATAGTGCCATATATATTATATATATATATATATATATATATATATATATATATATATATTATATGTAGGTAAAAATGTGAAAATAAGATATTCTACATTCAATCAGCGCATAATTGCTGCAAGAGCATTAAATGTAGTAAATATTCTTTGCTTTAAACTTTTAGTTTCTGAAATTTTGTCGTTTTTGCATTTTTAATGTTATTTCAAGTCTTTTTCAAATCGTTGTTGTTATTTACACTAACTTCGTGCACGCCCGAGGACGGGCTTCATACATAAATACCTAATATATATGTATATATATATAATGTAAAAAATATTTGAAGAAAGATGAAAAGATTTCCTTCTTTTAACTCATTCATGCCAACTTCGAAAAAATCAATAAGACATTCATTCAAGTTTTAAGCCTATTATCTCACACGTTTTCGCCATTGTGTGAAACTTATATTTATTTTCCTTTCTGTGAGTCTTTTCCATGTGAAATGCACAACTGTTAGACTGATAGAGCCATGTAAGGACAAGTTATATTTCTTTTCCACGTTGGTATATTTTTGTACCAACATGCATTAATGGGTTAATATTGACAGTTGTTCCTTATTTATAATACAAGAGGTTATGTGTGTGTGTGTATGGCTCAGACTGTATCATTGAAATTAGGTTTTTTTTCCTTACTCTCAGGAGAGGGCTCTCACTCTCGGGGGGGGGGGGGGGGCTGAGTGATATTTTCAGAAGTCCACTCTTGTTCTCGGGAGGAGTGACACCCCTATATAATACTTGAGATTACTGCAAATAAATTACCAGCAAAAGTGCGACTTTTTAATTCTCTTTTTGATTGATAATTTTTCTTGCTACTTTACAGTTTTTGAAACAGGTGTCAGCTTTGGAAGCCATGGTACAATGATTAATTTAAAAGTAGTAAATTATGTATCAGTAAAAAAATTGTTAATCAAGAATAATGTTCATAAATTGACAAATAATTGTCACCTTCTGACTTAGTGACGGTATTAGTAAAACAATTTCTTTCTTTGTGCTTGCCCTTTTGTAGTATTTTACTATTTAACTGCACCCCCCCCCCCCCCACCTCTCCCGTCCACATACAACATATCATCCATAATAGAAAACTCCTAAAAAAACTAATCAAAAACCTAAATTGTTTCTAAGTGATATTTTTATCACATAGCTGTGTCAAAGCAACAAAAGGTTCTAATGCATCACAAAATTGTCACGGGCTTGAAAATTTAGATATTGTTGCCCTAAAGAGAAACAATTCATACAATCACAATAAAAAATAAAACTACAGTGAACGCAGCTATCTGAAATATTGAAAATTACTGAATACATAAAAATTTAACAAACCCCAACTGGAAATTTCGGAACATTATTATTATCTGTATTTAATAACTATTCCATTAACTATCCTCAACAATAATTCATGATTTATTGTAGTTAAGTGTTGTTGATGGTTTTGTCTAAAAAAGAAATAAGAACAAACAAAGCCATAATTTCAATACTTTATCGTCGATGAGTTTTCACTTCATAGTAGAACCCTTTTATACCCTGGGAATCGGGGAGATATAATATTATAACCTGCGTTATAGCATTACTGCTGTGTAATGAAACTCGGTTTTTAGCAGTTGTAAATTAACAACAGTAATACAGCATGATACAGTACTAATGAACCTTGAACTAAATATCTATTCAAACTTGACTGAATTAACCTCACCTATTACAACGTGTAGGAAATTCTAATAAACTGCATTTAAAAGCACAGACATAAAATAATAATAATTATATCCGAAATACGATTGAACCTCATATTGCAGGACAGGTAGTGCATTTTCTAAGAACTTGGTATAAAGTGCATAAGTATATATATATGTTGGACGTGCAAGACTACAGAGACTTTGCGATTGAAAGCAAACGGCACTTTTCTATTTCTTTAAATGTCAGAGGCCGTAATGGCAAACGTGGTATATCAATGTGCGGTATAATAGGATTCTACTGTATTTGTAGATTTTTTTTTCCTTTGATAAGATTGGCATGTTTTTTAAATGGAAATATGTTTGCATGTGTAGTTTAAGTCCTAATAGAATTTAGTTAGATGTGTGTTATTAGAATAGAATCAATGAGAAGTAACTGCATACACAACTATGTAGTTAAAATTTACCAATCTGCTGTTTTAGGCTCCCCTGTAATAAACGATGATCTGAGAAAGCTACATCGAGCAAGAACTAAGAAAATAATATCTGAAAGGCTGCAAAAGAAAGGTCACGAAAATGTAACAAAGAAACAGTCTTCTGAGGACGAAGACACTTTGTCAGATTCCAATGCCAGCAATCTGGACAGAACAGCAAATGGTAGTAAAGTTACTCATAAAATGAAATCTTCATGCCATAAACAACACTTAGCGAGAAGTCTGCAAAAGGAACTGAGGTCGAAAAAGATAAAGTATATTATTCCAAGACGAACAGAAAGAACTTACCAGAAACAAACAACAAAATACAAGTGGAACCTGAGAACGGTCAGGAAAAATCCTCCAGTTTCTTTATTTTCAAATTCTAAAACATTTGATCCTGATTCTTTGACAACTAGAAAAAGAACCACACAGCATCCAAATATTGTACATGTAAAAAGGAAATACTCTGAAAATGAGACCTCTGTCGGAAGTAGTTTTAAAAGTGATAATGATAGCTCGGAAGCAACCGGGAGCAAAAATATGGAAAGTGGAAACAGCGATGGCAGCAGCGGTAGTCAATCATTTGCTAGATGCAAATCACAAAATAGTTCTGTTGTTAAGAAGTGGTTTTTGAGATCAACTCCTGAGGAAATGTCTGATGCCGCCATTTTCATGGATTCTGGATCTAAGAGCAACGAGAAATTTTACGAAATCCAAACACGACATCGTGGCCAAAGAACAGTCACCTATGAGGAAAACATTGACGAAATTTATTCAAAAGAAAATTATGAAGATGAAAACTCTGGACTATTTTGCAACGTTAGTGCATTAGCCACTAAAAATAAAACAAATACCAAGGGTGACGTATCAGAAAATTCCAGCACGGGTACAGAAGGTAGCACAACAAGAAAGCGCACAAACTTTCGAAATTACCGTAACAATGATTGGTCGTTTACCTCACGAAGAAATATGAGGACCAACTTTATTGGTTGCAGCAACCAAAGAAATGAGCACCTCAGAGGGATTCAGACACGAAATCGCGGTCAAAGAACTGTTTTATATAGCGAGAGCCAATCTTTTCTTGGATTATTTCCATAAATATTTCACTAAAAGTAACCTTGAATCTTGTGAAAAAAGGATTCTTGATTGCTTATTTTCATGGTGCCCAGAACAGCCAGATCCAATTTCTGTCAGGAGCTAAAAAGAACTTAAAGCCATAACTGTTTTCTTGTTACAGAATGTCTTTCTAAATATTTGATATTACGACGTTGTTTTGCTCAGATCGTATAAAACATTGTCTTGCATAAGTCTTTCAAAATCGTTTTCCTTATCCTTACGTATGTATGTATGTATGTGTAATAAATTAGATTTTATTATTGCTTCAAATATCAAAATTTGTTAATAGATTTATTGTTCAATTTAGTCCTAAACCTGTTCAAATACAATTCTTTTCATCTGATAGATTGAACATTTTGGGAATTTATTCTGACTAAATGTTAATATTTATGTGTGATTTGATGAAGTAAAATGTGAGAAACTCTACACATAAATTATTACATCTAAGTAGCCATACCTTTGAAGTAATGCTAGGTTAGAGTTAAAAAAAATAAAATTCACTAAACGCTGAGTAATAGTGCTGAAAAAGTTGCCTTTTATTGAGATACTTTGCCGTGTACAAGGATTTAAACAGCAAAAAATATCTTGAGGGTACGCTTTCGCCTTGAAGTTGAGTGTTATTGCATGAAAACTGGAAAAAGTTGTAATGATTTCATCAAAAATAATTTTTTTTCAAAATGATATAATAGCATATAAATGTAGGTTTTTGTGTAGGTTACACCATTATTTACAATCATTTTACTGATTAAATATATTTTAAAGGGCCACACCATGCCTTGAAATTAATCTAAATCATGTCAAAAGGAAATAACATCTTAATGCTCCGTACTTAGAAAAGAAGTATTAGATTTTTTTTGTAAATTACATTTCATATTAATTCTTGCTAGTATGTAATCTTTACATAAATATGGTAAAGTAAGCAGTGAAAGTATTTCTTACATAGTAAAAGAAACCTTTATCATCCAGTCAGCATATTAACATTGAAAATGATATAAAATTTACATATATGTGTAGGGAATAAAGGTTAAGTATGAAAGTTTAAAACTATGAATCTAGAAATCCTATAGAAGTTGTAAATTGTGGCTTTGACGAGATGGCACTTGACTCCTCCTTTTTTTAGAATTGTCCATTTTTGTGAAGGGGTGATACGCAGATGGAAATAGAAGAATGGAATTTGCAATTCTGGTATTGTTTATAGAATTTAAAGATGTCACTTTGCGCATCTTCAATACGTCATCAACTTTAAGAAATTATCCAAAGGGATAAAACAATTTAATTTTGCACGGTCAAGGCAGATGTCTCATAGGACAGCTCATAGTCTGTGTAAAAAGGGTGGGTCTTTGTTTTACCTCTCCCTGTACCATCAGTCAAGGACTGCAACGAATCCAATAATTAATTTGAATTGAAAATTTACAAAATTAGGGTTGCAATAAAGAATGTAGTGCTTGTCATTTTTACTTTTTTGCCAACTAAAATCAATTATTGCTGCAAATTACATTCCAATAAAAAATAATCACATTGTGAAAATATATTTGGAGCAATTTTTTCTTTTAAATTCAACTGATTCTAAAAATTTTAGGTTTTAGTCATCGAAATTTCGTACATTATTCTTCACAATGATAATAAAAACAATAAACATCAACAAACTTCAACCAGCAAATGATAGAGTAAGAGCCATTTACTGCTATTTATACTAAAATAAATTAACAATGAAGCAAAATTATATTTTGCAAACGATAAATTTAGAATGGTTTACTACAATGTTGTCTCTTTTTTGACCTCAAATGGTTTCAGAATTATTCCCTCTTCTGTAAATACAAGTTGTTAGATCGCCAAAATGCCGCTAAATTCATAAATATAGTATGCATCAATTTCTTCCTTCTTTTCTTATTTTAAGGAATGGACTAGATTTCTCATTTGATTGACAGGTGCCATCTCTTTACGGTTTTATTATACAATATCTTGCACTTTTCAGCCAATAAACTATAACCACAATGCAACCAATAAAATGTATTTTGGAGTATGAGTTGGACTATTATCTTGAATATTGACAATGTTCAGTCTCATAGTGAGCATTTATATTGTGGCACAGGGTTTTTGGATTCTTATTTGACTCTAATAAATCCATCTGTCTTGGTTATACTACAAATTGTAGCTGATGCCTCTTTTCTCAATTTTACACTTAGTCTCACTACTTGAATATGACATGGAAAGTTCCAGGTATCAAACAATGCATCAGGTTCAATATCAAGCAGCATTTCTTCTAAGTTTTATCTAAAATTTCCTTTCTTAAGTAGAGAATCTGATTTCTCCTACATGTCTATAAATTAGCTGGGTTTCAAAATTGACATCTAATTGCAAATTTTTATAGTCCACTCAAATATCTTGACCTTCCATCACAAGCTGATGCAAATCAAGTTTTCTGATTAGATTTCTATCACATTTCAATATAACTATTATATTTTTGAGGATTCTAAAAGATATTATTGTGCAAAATCACTATTTAGAAAAGAAAAACCACAACTTTGTTATTATTTTAAAGAGGTGTGTGGAACTTCCTAGCAGGGGTGATGAATTTTAGTAGTAAATCATGAATATATTGTATCGTATTATGTATTCTAGTTTGTGTAAATTGTATAAAAGACACTTATCATATAAAGCCACAAAATTTGATTTGCTTGTCAACCACATTAAGTGTAATTAAGTTCCAGGCTCGATACTTATAAACTAGCAGGATATGTAATGGTAGTAAATTCATCTTTGTGGTTTGCTATTAAAAACGTCCATTTTTGTGCTAGAATGATTCCATGCATCTTTCTGAAACAATAAAAATATTGTTATCTCTCTGCTGAATTGTGATAAATATTGTGATTCTGCACCATAGTTAATTTGGGAATTTAAAAGAATGTAACAGTGGCGATTGCAGATGATTGGAACATCATCAAAGAACTTAGTTGCCCTCGAATTTCGACTGCAGGGTATACGAATGCAATTTGATATCAAACATTTGCAATTCTAGATTTTAATTTCAAAGATGAGAGACTACCACGAACCCTTCACTTGTCGGATGTGGGAAAAATCGGAGCCTCCATTTACTAGGGGAATTTTTGATAAAGCTATAAAATATGGTACTTGTTGTACCTATACTGAATTGTTAGGTTCCCGAAATTCCCGTGTCATACTAACGCAGGGAAAAAATGCATAACTCCAGACTAAAATATGTCGGCTGCAGTTTGGTTTACTAAGATATGGATTCATTAGAGTCTGCTGAGAATCCAAATATCTTGCTGCACAATGAAACTTTCAGACAAAACATTATCAGTAGTCAGCAAATAGTCTAACTCAATTTCCAAACTATGTTTGGGGCTTTGCAATGTGGTTATAGTTAGAAGGATCAATAACCAGAAGAATTTTTTTGGCACCATCTTTTGTTTCAAGGTGTACATTTTGTGGGCTGCGACCAACTTCATTTTATGTAGGAAATGTTGTTAATACATCATTTTCCTACACATATGAGATTATTAATTTATATGAAAGCAATCTTTTCCAAAGTAATCGTTTCTATCCTTTATCTCTAATTTTGACTCAATTTTGGTTTATTTCAAAGCATGTGTTGCCCTTTAAAATATGGTCAATCAATAAAATAACTATACAGATACAGAGTGGAACCAAAACAAAAGCCTTCACTAACGCCCTATTACATAACATTTAAAAATATATTATTTTTATGAAACCACCACTACTTTTTCCAGTTTTTATGCAATAATGCTCAATTTCAACGCAACAGCAAACTCTCAAGACATTTTTTGTTGTAAAAATCCTTTTATATGACAGGCAACTTTTCCACACTATTATTTAGCCACCATTAAGATGCGGATGTCAATTACACAGATAATTTTGGTGCCCAGTTTACACCAGATGGAGATAGATTGCATTATCAATTTAATTTTGCTGAGGGCATTCAAAGCCTAATGAAAACCAAAGTAGTCTGTCTTTTAAGCCTCATACCACTGCACCATGGGTGCTGCTGATTTTCTGCTCCACAAAAACCCATTGACTGTCCACCTATGCTACATCAGAACCTGGATCCAAAGTGTAGAAGGCTCGCCTTGACACCAAGCCTCCAACCTAAACTTTTCTTTGGGATTTCTTTTTTTCTTTTTAAACTCAATGAACTAAGCTTGTTTTTTCAACCAAAATGTTTTTTTTAATTTAACCGACTTAATGAGTTTTTAATAAGTTATATCCATGGGGACTATTGCAGAAATTTTAAACTTCTCTTTAGATTTTCAACTGATTGCCTTCCTTCAAGTGACCAATTGCTACACCTTGCTATAAATTATTTTAATGTTATGTTTTAGACAGAATTAATTCTAAACTAATCATTCCAGTGCATTGTTAAAGAAGAATATTTTATAGTTTTTTTTCTCTTCTTTTTCTTTCAGTCTCCTAGGCACCCATGATGCATACGGGTGATTTTCCGAAAACCTGGCATTTTCAACTCACAAACTCTATAAAAATGAAAATGCTTAAAAAAATCTAAAAAAAATCATACTTACTCTTTGTTAGGAGCTTATTAAGAGAAAAATAGAGGGAACTCACTTTAAGTATGCCAGATTACCAGTACTTTAAAAGTAATGCTAGAGTGGCATTTTTTTTGTTTTTGCGCCAGGAGAGGGACATTTTTTTTGCGCCAGGAGAAGGACATTTTAATCAAAAAAGGCTGATATTTCTACCCGGAATTATATAGAAGGTAAATAATGGTATTTTTCTCTTTTATCCTCTTAACTCAATTACACACTGCAAGCAGAATTATTGTTTTTATTTTATTTAGAACAGAAATGTTGGCCAGGAGAGGGACATCGAAAATGTTACATACCTCATTTTGAACGAAGGAATAATAATACGAGCAGCAGACACATTCTATAGACAAAATACTCTATGAGTCCAAAGAAGTGATGAGAATAAACAGTGTTATAGTACTGCAGATTCAAAATTCCTTCTTTTTGCCTTTAATAATTGAACCAATTTGTAGGCCAGGAGAGGGACATGCAATCTGGGGACAAACTTCAAAATGATGTACCTGATTATATAATCATTTAAATAAGGTAAAACAACACTATATTACACTCATAACTATACATAATTCAACACTACTAGTGAAATTTGTGCAATGTTCACGTAAAATTTTAAAATAATTTATTCACATTTTAGAAACAGGGTGGGACACGCAAAAAAGGTGACTTTTTGGCTATTCAAAAATTTTTGTAGAAAAAAATAAATGAAAACTTGCTTTAATATGAATTGAATAACATCAGAATAAGTATTTCTAACAATTAAAAAAATAAAAAAACTTTCTAGGTCAAATAATTTTTGTGCTGTCCTACGGGGACATCATATTGTTCGGATTTTGGAGAATCACCCATACACCAATTGTTTTATACAACATCTTTTTAAAACTTAAAACATGTTCTTTCCTAAGATTTATTAGCAAACTTTAGTTACAGAATTATGCTAACAAATTCAAAATGCTTACCTTAGTTCAGAGGCAGTGGCTCTTAGTACTGAATAAATTAAAAAAGCTGAGAAGAGTTCCTTTGGAGATTCAACCTATTTTATCACACTAATGATGACTGCCTGCTGGGTTAGTTGAGACACACAATTGCCCCTATACTATAACATCAATTAGCGACTGTTTTGCTTTTAGTGACCTTTATGCCAGACCTCCTCCTACATAGTTAAAGAAAACATTTGAAGCATTAAGTGATCGAGGGGGGAAAAAAGGTTTTTAACCAATATAAATTACTTACCTCAATGGCAAAACTGCGTTATCTTGTGAATGGGCTTCCCTTTAAAGCAGAATTCCATTACATCACCACTCTGGCATGACGCTGCCACAATTAGACTGTGAACTATCATTCACTGAAGAACTATTGGCAACCATACGAGTAATTTGTTACTAATAATAATAAAGATATGGATGAAACAGTTAAAGGGAAATAGAAATCATTGTTTGTATGGCACACAGGCAAGCCAGTAAAGGCCTGAAAGTTGTGCCCTGTACGGCAGGGCAAAGCAGGGAAGGGGTTAAGATCAATTCATCTTATCTGATGAAAAATAAAGAACAAATGGAGGACAGGGATCAGAAATGAAGTTAGTTTTAGCAGTAATTTGTTTTAAGCGTGTTCAAAGTTATGAAGCTCGATTATATTCAGTTTCAGTGTCAAAAAATGAGTAATGCAATTCAGCAGTCAAAACAAAATAAAATGAAAATGTTTCTGGGGAGTGAGGGAAGGTCTGATGAGAACAGGGGAAAAAGGTCTACATATCACTTGACACACTGTAAGTAGTTGGAGGAAACCTTTTAAATGTAAATAGTCATGTCATGTATCATTCGTATGTTATGGAAAAACAAAGCCAAATTACTTAGTTCTTTTTTTAAATGATTGTGAAGTCATTTTCAAGTTACGGTTTCAAAAATTTTCAAGAATTATAATGGAATTAGAATCTCAGTTGCAGGAAGTCTAGTTTCTGGTTTTTGCAAAAAGTGACGTTTTTAAATTAATGTATAAATTGAGATGCTAGGATAAAGCTATAGATATGTATATATGTACATACGTATCAAAAAAGACAATGATTGGTACTAACCTAATTTGGTACAATTATTTTATCTTTCTTAAGTATCCATTTATGTCAATCTGGTGATTCAGATCTAATTAGCTATGTACAATATCTCTGAAAATAAGAACTGTCCTAACCAACGTAAAATGTTTTTGTCATTTGATGTTACAATTCAACACTTTCACACAATCAAAATGTCTCGCTTGCTTTGAACATCAGAGTCAGCTTTAAGGACATGCAGCAATGAACCAAGTCCCAGTGGGAAAAAATAAGTGCAAATTAAAACATGAACAAAGGCAATCTGTTGGGTGGCATAGGGCCATAAAAGAAGACCCCGATGCAAGGAATCCCGTAAGTGATGAGATATCACAGCAATTAGAAAAATCCATCCTACTCTTTCGGCTAACACACACCTAATGTACATCATTAAAATAACAAAGAACACTGTCAGAGATACCAGTAATGTGGAGTTGTGCAGAAAAGGTCTTGATGAGAGATTAACAGCATCCTGCAAGTACAAAGAGACAAACACTTTCAGCTGAATTTGTTACATGAGTACAGTCAAACTTCACAATGAAATATTCAAATAGCATGGCTTATGGCCTTTTCAATGGCTTATGGCCTTTTTTTTTTTTTTGTTTTAATGTTCGAGTTTGAGAAATTCCATAATTCACACAAAAAAATCTCAAGCTCCATCGTAAGAGTTTTTTAACAGTGTTCAGACTAGAACATGTGTTCAGGGTGAGCACAATGTCCCCAAAAATACATGGATGGTTGTTATTCATGGACTCGTATCTAAATTGTATATTCATTATCAATGTAAATTCAAATCATCTGCCAACATCGACAACCGAAAATTAAGCAGACTTTCCAAGAACAAACTTGGAAACAAAAATCTGAATGTAAAAGCGATCTTTAACATTTATGTTTATTATATTTAAAAAATTGCCTGTAGAGAACCTGAAATTAGGCATTTGAGATTACAGTCGTTACTTTGTAGTTAGTGTGAAATTAAAAAAAAAGAAAAAAAAAAAAAACAATTTTTAGTTTTAAAAAAGTATTTTCCGAGGCATAAGTTTGCTCTCTAGTGATAATAAACATTCCTTGCAGCAAGTAAGGATTTAGGAAATTCAGATAAAAATTGGGAACATTTTACCACATTTTTTGGAAAATTTAAAAAGAAAGTATGAAATAAACATGTGTCAAAAATGATGTTTGTTTTTGTGATCATGATTGTTTTACTGTAGGGATTTTATCTGAAATTCCAATCACTGAAAAACCTCTTTGTTAAGGAATTTTATAGTTTTGAAGAAAATTCAGGGGATATTTATGAGGGAGTTTGAGAGAAGGGACAAAAATTCGGGAGTTTAATATTGGTTTGGCAAAAATAACAAAATAACTGGCATCAATGACGCAAAAGTAAAACTCGGAAGCTTTTTCAGTTAGGGAATGCCTCCTTCTTCTCAGTTTCTGAGTGGATGGAATTGCTGGAAAACTTGCTCCTTGTAGATGTTTCATAAGACTTGGAGTCTTATATGAATTCTAAAATTAGGATTGGTGTTTTTTGTCTCTAAATTCTATGTTTAATAAGGATTGTAGAGTTTCAAATTCAAAAAAGATACTAGTTGGAATTCGGGATATAAAGGTTTACGGAAAATTTCATGAGAGATAAACGTGAGTGAAAACCATTAAATTAATTCTGTAAATGCAAGGGAAATGAAACATTTTGACAGAGAGAGGTTTTTGAAATAGGCACTTAGGCAGGCTGAACTATAATAGATTTTCTCTCTATTTCCTACAAACAGGCCTCAGTAATTGAACCTAAGTATAATAACTACAAACAGGGGCGCCCCACCACTAAAATTTTTGGGAGTGGGAAAATTATCAATTTACCAAATGAAGTTCCAATTTTACCGAATGATAAAATACAGGCATGCGCATATGTCTTACATGCGTAACATTTAATGAGAAAAAACATTAGGCACCTTTTAAAAAACCATTCTAAACACTGAAAAGAACTAATAATCTCAATGTTGCAATATTGTCTTCAAATTGCTGAATCGTCAACAAAATATGCCGTACACGGAAATTATTGGGAGGTCAGTGACCTCCTATTGAACGCTCCTGACTACTAATTCTCAAGAAGCAATGAAAAGCAAACTAAATTCAACATGAATACTGCCGTGGGCAGGTAAAGGGCAGTAACTGCATATTTTTCGATTTTCATTGCATTTTTGAAATCTATGTTACATTAGTTTTATGGTACAAGCATCTTTTTTCGGTTTCCGATGAAAAAACACTTTTTTAACCAATGGGAAGTAGCAGTAACTGCATTTTTCGTTACTTTGGGCAGGTAAACGGCAGTATCTGCATGTCTGTAGGATGAACATATATGAATCGCTGTGCAAAACTTGCATCAAGCCGCAAAAACCGAAAAGTATCGCCTATGTTCGAAGTTCAATGCTTCATATATGTTTGTGGGAAATCAAAAACGCGTTTCTTTAAATATCTCGAAAACTCATTTTTGCAGATACTGCCGTTTACATGCCCACGGCAGAATACGGGTCAGCTTTTGAGATATTTTTTCATACTGAAAACGGGTGGGATCCTTTGACTATTTTAACTTTCAGAGCATTTACAAACATATATAGATTTAAGAGAAAGCTAATAATAGCTACGACATACTACCAATCTTACAAATAAGTAGTCCTTAGGCGAATTTTTCAACCAAAATTTTTTGTTTGACTCCTAGATTTCAACCCTAGGTACCAAATTTGATGTCTAAAGTTTTGGATCCCTCGGAAGCTTTTCTTTCTGGCTCATCGTTTTTAAAATCTGTCGTTGACCAGAAGGATAAACTTGTAAAAGGAATTTTAAAATATAATAAATGTTGTCTTTATACTTTTGTCAGTTTCTTTAGTATATTTTATAGATCTTTCAAAAATGATATCAGCAGTATGCAGCATTTTTATTTACTAATTTCTTTTTATATATATTCAGATACATACATATTTGATTCATTAAAAATGGCACCCAGGTTGGTCAATTTGAGGCCTGGAAACTTGTAATAGATGGCATCTTGACACCTAGATTTGAATTCTGATTTCTAACACAGCATACTAGTTTTTTAGGTTTAATAGTGTTTAGTTATAATTAGAGATGGAACAAAGCTTCGGCCGGGCCGAAGCTTCGGCCATTTTGCTGTAGCTTCGGTCTGGCCGAAGCATGAGTTGTGATTCGGCCGCTTCGGCCTGAAATTTATGCAGCAAATTTTCTGTTACAATTATTATCATATAAGATAGTCTTTTTAACTCGAAATTGTTCCTCATGATAAAGCATAATAGAAATTTATATTCAATTAAAAATATGTGCGTATTGAACATTTGAAGCCAGAATGCATTCAATAATTAATAAAATATTTATTAACAATATGTTCTTTTAAATATTACATTTCGTTATATTTGTTTAAAAAAACTTTAGTTATAAAATAAAAGCTATATAAATATACTGCATTGAGTATTTTTCAATGATTTCTAGCTTTGAAACTTTGAACAATAGTAATGGTTCTTATGTGTACAAGGGCAGATGTGCAACTATTATGCATCCTGAATTACTTTCTTTTAAAATTTTATATTTTTTGAAATTTATAAGTACACAATTTCAGTTTTTTAAAGAGATGCATTAATCTATCAACATATATTAACTTATTATGTATTTCATTGATCAAGATTCTAAACAACAAAATCAGGATATGGGTAATTCTATTCTAACTGTGATTCTTTTGACAAAAAAAAAAAAAAAAAAAAACAGATTTTAAATTTAAGCTTTCTCAATTTTTTGATGCATATTCAGTATCCATTTTACTGTCAAAATAAAAGCCTGCCAGGAATTTACAACAACTTCAACGCGTCAAAAACGAGAAACAAATTTCAAATTTTCCGTTCCACGGTACTGACTCATTTTTCCACGGTACTGACATAATATAAATTTGGTAAACATTCTTTAGGAAAATCATTTAATCCATTCTTGAGTTCTGTTATAACATTTAAAAATTCTTTTACATTGATTATTTACCACATTAATAACTAATAATAACAATAATAACAATTAACTCTTATAATTGTTAGCAACTATTATTCGAGAAAAAAAAACTATTTATAGTACTTAACAAAGAACAAATTGTTTAAACTATGTTAAACTTATCAAAGTAATATATCAAATGCATTCATAATGATAAATAAATAATATTAAATTACATGAAGTATGAAGTATGATTTTGGTTTTCATCGTTTTTAATTTTTTTTTTAATTCTTGTACTTCTACGCAGTGATATTTTTTAATTTTTTTCTAAACTGTCTTTAGCAACGTCTGTTTCAAGGCATTCTGAATTTTTAGTTAAGTTTGGTTATGAATTACATGATTTTGTTTTCAATCTGTTCTTCATTTTTCTGGTTGTATCATTGATAGAGTAATCAATTTTTCCTATAGCAAAGTGTTCACATGGATTTTTAGTAGAACAATCAAAACAACTTAATGAATTAAATAAAAACAATTATGATGTAGTTTATTCCACGTGTATTGATGTACTTTCATAGTGCCAATGAAAGGCTTAAAATTGCTCGGTAATATTGAATCAATGTTTGATATTTCGTCTTACGTAACGCAATCAATGTACTATATTTTCACGATCTTGCAAAATCGTCAACAAAGATTCAAAGTTTGGCTCATCCAAGTCGTATTTCACTTGATCGTCAGCTAATTTCCTAATATAACCACCGATCCCATCAGCGGAACTTTTTCCGTGGCCAGCCTCACTAAAGTTGTATGTAATATCCTCTAATTGAGTATAGCACTGAGGCAAGTACTGGGTTATGAGATAAAACATTTTCTTATTGCGGTATTGAGTCGTTGGACCATCACTCATTATATGTATTATTTTTACCTCTGGATTTGTTGCTAGATAAGCATCAAGTATTTTTTAATATGAACAATTATAGCAGAAGGATGATGTCTGAGAGATTTTGACAAAGTAGCAAAACCTTGAGAAAAGTTTGAAGAGTAAATCATGCCAGTGTGTAAAGTACATTGTACTCTACTGGCCCCAAAGTGCACTGACTGAACTTCTGTTTCATACTTACAAGAATAATTTTTACTGAAATCAGTGAGGAGTCCCAACTCATTGCTTTGTAGAAACTGAGTAAGTTTTTTCATGGAATTGTTTGATGAATAATTCTGTATTCATGAGCCATAATCAAATCTAGATCGTGTTTAAAATGCTGAATTGCTTGTCCTATCGTGCAAGAAATTTCTGTTTTTGCAGTAACTTTAACAGTTATTGGTTTTTTGTTTTTTCATTAATTCTTCGTTCTGAAGATACTTCCCATTTCATGTAAGATATTTTATCAATAGGGTTAGTATCTTTCATGTTAAATTCTAAATTTTTTAACTTAGATTCTTCACACTTTTCTTGATAGACACCCTTCAGAATTACTGCCACATAAGAAACTGCTCAAAATTTTATATGGCGTACTTTCTGTCAATAACTTCATATAATGCTTTGTTACTTGCTTTCCATTTATTTTTATTGAAGCTTTTTTATCAGGAATTCTTACTATTTTCTTCATAAAAATTTATCACCCGATCTTGAATAAATTTTTGATTCCTTTTTGCATTTTTTACATACTTCAGTGACTGATTACTCTTATGAACTCTTGAAATAATAGGAGCAACATTTTTCCTAATGGCAGATATTTGTCGATATTTTTTAACAATTTTTCCGCTTATTGCTCGACCCAATATTTGCTTAAACTTAGAACTGTTTGAGTCTTGGTAGGACGATTTTAGTTGCCTTACCATAACTTGTTGTACCATAAATTGTGGAATTCGGCAACTTATATCATTACTAGTATCAGGTACATTTTTACTACGTAGTGTTGGAGCCATCTGCACAAAAAATATTGCAATTAATGATTAAAACGATTTTATTACTAATTTATAATTTTTTCACACGGTACTGACAGACACGGTACTGACATTTTCATTAAAAAAAAATTACTGTACCTGTTTGGCTGTAGTTTTGTTAATGTCCATTTATCGTGTAGTTTAGGTTAGTATTAAGTACAAATATCTGCAATTTTGGATAGGAAAAATCAATAGTTGTTAAAGAAATCCATACCACGGTACTGACAAGAAAATTTATGACATACCTTTTTCAAAACGGAAATCTAAAATGACACAACCTCTTTGCACTATTTCGTCATCTCTATGCTTGTAAATATTACTCAGGTGAAGTGATTTCAACATCGTTCACAAGGCGTTTCATAAATCTCAATGTAGACGGCGCTCGAGTCACACAAATGCAAATTTTAAAGAAACGTTAAATTTTGGGGACAAGAGTTATTGAACCAGAACTCAATATTAACTTAATGTATTGACCAAAATACAGGTCGTTTCTTTTATTTCGATCATATACATTAGAATTTATGAGGTAATTACTTCAAATTATTTATTGCGACCCAAAAAATTCAACATTTACAGAAAAACTCAAAAAAGGGACATGACACGGTACTGACATTTTGGTGATATGTTGTAGGTTTTCTCTTAATGCAAGTTATATTATATAAAAAAAATATGATGAAATGTGTTCCTAAACATCTAATAAACACAATCATCTCATTAATAGATTATTAAGTAATGAAAATTGAGAATAAACAACATAGGACATAAAAAATCACAATTAGAATAGAATCACCCATATAGTAAAACAAGTAAGTAATTGTTAATACATAACTTAAAGCTACATCTTATTTATTTATTTTTGTATAAATCAAAATATGAGGAAGAGGTCCAGTCCATTAGTAGCACATATCCACCCAAGATCCGCATTTTAAGTATTTATAATTTAAAAAGAATAAATTCTGCATGAATAAATTCTGCATCATTCATTTTGCATTAAGAATATTAAGATATTTATAATATATAACACAACGTAAAGAGTAGTTACTTCTATGGTATAATAC
Source organism: Uloborus plumipes (assembly GCA_038373865.1). Lineage (NCBI taxonomy): Eukaryota > Metazoa > Arthropoda > Arachnida > Araneae > Uloboridae > Uloborus > Uloborus plumipes. Next base: position 45,828 of record JAXGGA010007872.1, read on the forward strand.
AGTGGTTCTCAACGGGGGCGATACCGCCCCCCTGTGGGCGGTGGGAAGATGTTGAGGGGCGGTGAACATATTTTGGGCGGCAGGGGGGCGATGGACAGATTTTGGGCGGTAAGGGGGCGGTGGGTGAATTTGCAAATGTGATTGTGAGGACATGTTTTATGTGGGGGTGGCAGGAAACTCTCATCTTTTACATCACCAAGGGATAGCTCAACGAATTATTTTCTGCAGATATCTCCCGAACCCTGATCTTTCTCCTAACACCATGAAGGATAGCCTAAAATTTGCCAATAACACTTGAATTTGAGAGCTACCTAACTTGACCGACTTTTTATGTCGTTAGAGCATCCCCCCTACAACATCAAAGATAGGTAGCAATCACATTTTTCTCGGTGCAATGTGAAAAAAAATTCCAGAGAAAACTCTCGAACCTTGACCATTCCCTCTTCATCAACAAAAATAGTTTAAATTTTGTATTTTTTATACTTCAAATTTGGAGAGCGTTGGAAGTAGCTCTAACTCGTTTTTCTAAACTTAGCCTTTAAATAACTTCAATCATGAAAAATTTTTATAAGAGAACTATTTCTTCTCAGTTAATGTTACCAAAAATTGCCTAAAATTATGTCAATTTTAAATGTTTCACAAGGGGTGGAATCTGAACTTAAGTTTCAACGCCACGAAATTTAAAATTAAAGAAACCGCATTTTAAAGTTTTCAAAACAAATTTCGGGGGATATCCCCGATATTTCACTGCTCTTTTTACTCTGATGTTGCTAAAGGCATACTTATAACTTTTGTTATCTTATCTATCTCCTTCAAAGCAATGAATTAATCAAATAGAATTTCTTTGACTTCTCGTGATTTGTAAATTCAACTTATACCATTTTTTTAATTAAAATTTGATTGATAATCTTTAAAGTGGACAGGTACACGGGCCATAGGTTCAAGTCTTTGTCCCTCCTGGGAAAAATAGAATGAACGGCTTTGTTATTGCCTTACCGCAGTAAAATCCTATATCTGTACGAAATAAATAAGGCATGCGTATTGCATAGCTGCAAGTAAATAAAAGCAAGACTGTTTGGGATCGGACGGTGCAGGAACTATTTGAACGTAGTGTATTTTCATAATATATTGGTTTTAAAACAAAATGTTGAAAACGGTGCATTTTTATTTCAAACCGTGTTGTTCTTATTTATCTTAAAAATTGTTCACTCATTTAATGGACATATTCTAGGCACTTGGTTCTTACTGGCACAGCTTTTCTTAGGAGGAAAAATGCCCGTTTTTTCTAAAAATTATCTTAAAGAAAAAAAAAGCGTGAGTTTTTTTATTTTATAGTCAGTTTTCAATTGTCTGTTTGGGAAAAATTATAGAATTAAACCCGTCAAAAAACTACTCCCCTTCCCCCACTCTTCCACTTTTACGTCCTTCGGCGAAGGGAGCGTTGAAAAAATTTTCGACCCAAAAGGGGGCGGTAGCTGTAAAAAGGTTGAGAACCACTGGTATAATACATGATCATATCAGTTGTTTTATTATAAAACATCAAGTGAACTGCAGACTGAGATTTTCATGCTCCAAGTAGAGCTTCCTACTCCTAATTTGCAATACAAAAATAGTAATGTCGTCTTTTCTTGTACTAGCAGTACAAAGCAAAACCAAACAAGAAAACTTTTAATGAAAGAAATTAATTTAAGAATGACTCAGTAAGCTGAAAATGTTGTGTAATACTAAGAACATTAAAATAAGAACAACCAAAATAAAAATAAACTTTAATTAATGAAATCAATTTAAGAATGCCACAGTAAGCTGAAAATATTGTGTAACGCTAAGAATATTAAAACATATGGAGAAAAGTATAAAACTCTACGCGTTTATTATGCATTTAATTCAAAAACTTCAATATGTGCACCAGCCGAAGCTTCGGCCATTAGTTGGCCGAAGCTTCGGTATTCGGCGCTTCGGCCAAATGCCGCTTCGTTCCATCTCTAGTTATAATGCTCCAAAGATTTATACAAAATATAGCAAATACTGTTGTAGTGGGAGACAAGTTTGAGTCCTGAATTATTCATCTCTATGTTTTTGATTTATGATCCTATGTTTTCAATCTATGAAACTATGCTCCTACCTTGTACTTAGATATTTTTAAATATTTGTCTGAAACTATTGAAGATCTATAAAAACAAATTTGCAATTGCATTGGTGAGTTGCGATCGTCCGTGTTTCACTTAAATTCCTGCCTTACAAGGAGCCACGAACTATCACTCTGGTTCATCATGATGAACCAACATATATTTTGAGAAAATAAAACCATAAAAAAAATAATAATAATGAAAAAAAGGGACAACGCAATATACATGGCAAAAATTGTTTTAATAAACCTTCTAATAGACTTAAAACATTTTAGAATAATGTTTAACCCGTAACAGGGGAGGTGAAAAAGTAGGACGTAACAGGGGACGTGCGGTCTCAGAGACCGCGCTACTTTCAGATTTTTTAAAAATCGTGTAATAAAGATACAATCATGCAATTTCTCAGAGATATTCTTTGAACTTTTATTTGCATGGAAAAAAATATTTTTTTGAGTTTAAATTGAAACATACCTTTTCCGAGAAAATTTCGCGAGGGCTCTAAGATTTTTCGAGAAAAAGCATATGTTGTGGTAAACATTTTACTACAGATAATAAAAACCATCATGTTATTCATTAATGATTTTATTTTAGTTATTTAATACTTACAGAGCATTTTAATACCAGAAAATTGAATATAACATATTACTGACATTTTTTGACAACACCTTAACTATTAGCATATCGCGTCGTATTTTCGGTAATAATTGAGTCCTCATCATCCCTAAAACACTCATGACGAAGTTTTAGCAAACATTCTAAACAATTCTCAACTTTATCTAGAGTATTTTGCATCTCTCGCGCATAACGCGAATCAGATTAATAAACGCATCTCCGCAAACCTAACGTTAGAACTAGGCGTCATTATTGCCGAAAATTATAACGCTGAAGGGGAGGTGCGGTCTCACAGACCGCTACTGAAGAAAACTATTAAATTTCTGCCAAATCCACATGCCAAAGGATGTTGATGAGACAGGGTGATGTTCAGAGCCTCAAAACAAGAAGCTACTGGGAAAAACATGTCATTTGGGTGAAAATGTATAAAGGGTGAATGGTTTAAATACGCATGCGGTCTGTGAGACCGCACCTCCCCTGTTGCGGGTTAACAATGAATATGATGCAGAGGAAAATAAATTGTAACTATAGTTGGGACCAGGGCTCAAAAATTATATTACTCGACATGATCGCGTCATGTAAAATTTCTGCTTGAATCTTCTACCCTTACATGTCTGGCTGGGCGATGTGCATGTAATTTTTTTATCAAATATTTTTCCAAAATTTTATTATTTCATATTTTATCAAAAAATTACCATATGTTAATAGTAAAATAATTCTTGATTCAGATATAAAGCTGTTCATTAAATTTTTTGTCTGATTAACATGATGAATGCCAAACTACAAGATAATTCGTATCATGTCATTTTAGCTGACAGAATTCAATTTGAGTTAGCTTGTTGAATGTTGGTGATAGATTCGCTGTTTTCGACTAGGTTAGAATTTATGTATAGTACATTGACATTAGTATGAATTATTGACTTCCAAAAAGATGCTAGTGAATCAAAACTGGTTGACTGGTACACTTTTTTGTAGCTTGGTAGTCTATGTGTTAATGCTATATGACAAATTCAATTGTTTTTTAAATAAACAACAAAAATAAAACTGGGCATGTAAAAATTTTATTTAGGGATGTATTTTTAAGACACAATGTCTAGCAGGGCATGTAAAACTTTAAAGATTGTTTTAAGCCCTGCCAAACATGGCAGTTTTGTAATGCTGTGATTAAGATCTGCGTAGCATTTACGATGTTGACTTTGCCTCAACTATAAAGAAAAAAAAATTACAAAATAAGAATTTCTAGCCTATAAGTCGACAAAACACACTAATGAACTTACTCGTAATCGGAATGATTTGGCAGTCACAAAATGATCAGAATCAATCAAACTGGCTAGAATACCACAAAGCAATGTCTCCCACACTGCAGTGAGCGTTAATTTTTCCCAGCTAATAAAAATTAGCCAACTGATATTTCCAATCAACATATGACAACTACTATCAACAATTGCTTTGAGTAGGAGAGATTTTTGAACACTGTTCTTGTGTAAGATAAAATGGCCCGTATAATAAACAAACCATAAAGTCAAAATTAACAAGAATTGTTTCTTCAGAAACTTTATATCGTAAAACAGCTTTAAAAGCATGTCTTTTATTATTTTTCTTCTTAGTCCAAGAACATTTAACTTTACATTTCCAATGCGGCAAGTTCGAGCAGAAAACTGTTTATCACTTTACATTACACTGCAGTTGCCACAATAGCGCAGAAAGATAAGAGATATATGAACTTGGTCTCTCCTCTTCGATACACATGAAATGGTAAAAACGTAGTCTCGTCTATAATCGCAACTGGAGCCGCTATATAGGGGCCTTAAACCAGATACAACCCCCCCTCTCCCTCCCCCCGTAACACAAAATTGTCACAAAAAGACTTCTCAAACTGTCTTAAAAGCATTAAAAATGAAAATAATCAGAAGTAAAAGTCTTATCTGAATGACTCCTGTGAATTTCTCCGAAATAAGTATAATTTGAAATTAAAAAGTTTCGAAACTCAAATTTAGGCAGGGATTCAAGTGAAACGGGCGATCGCAAACTGCAATCACTACTGGAAATGAATTACATTAGAACGTTTCTTGATAAAAACATCGTGACGTCAGCCTATGAAAAACGAGCTAGATAAAAGGTCACAGCCTACTTGGCGAATAAGAGGAGATCGCTGACTGCTTGTGAGCTCTTATTGGCTCCACCCGTAGTGACGTCAGTTCCAAGTAGAGATGCAAAAAACCCGTAGTTTTTGAGAGCTGGGAAAAAACCCGGGAATTTCGGGGAATAAACCTGGAATTTTGGGGAACATTGGGAATTTTGACTGTAAACAAACATAGTAATTTTCTACATAGTTGTTACGCCTAATGTATGAGTAAAATATAAAGACTTCGTCATTATTTGAGTTAAAAATGCAACAACTTTCAAAACAGTACTGTTATTAAGTGTCACTACCTTTGGAGCTCTTAAAAAAGAGAGAAAAAAAAATATGCTGAAAAAAACATTGAAAAAACTTTTGTGTTAGTTATCTAAAAAAAAGTTATGTTAGTTTCATTAAATACTAAACATTTTATTTAAAAAAAAAAAAAACATCAATTAACACGCGTAGAAGCAATCTCAATTTGAAATTATACCCCGTGACAAAACAAACTCAAGATAGGATGGCCTCTTTCACTTATTATTTTGAAATAATTTTCTGATAAGCAATTCCATATACTGCAAAACATAACTATAGGAAATATCTTTTGAATGTATCTAATTAGGGTAATAATTAAAAATTTTAAAAGCAGAATTTTTTAACACTTTGAAAATTCCCAAAACTACCGGGAATTTTCAAAATTCCCTTCCCAAAAAACCCGTTTTTTTCCCGGGAATAAACTGGGTTTTTTCCACTCTTTGCATCTCTAGTTCCAAGTAAAGTTGCATAAGCATTTATTTTGCGATCGCATCGAAGCGATTGCAATGGTGTTTCACTTGAATTCCTGCCTTAGGTCATTTTCATTCTGCTCTCTCCAGAGTGAAAGTTGGCTCCGAAGTTAGGGAAAGTTCAATCTCATTTCAAAATCCCAATTTTTAACCTGTGTTTTTTTTTTGCAGGAGGGGGAGAGGGGATGACGAATTGCTATTCAAATTCATTTTTAACTAGAGTGATAGTTCGTGGCTCCTTGTAAGGCAGGAATTCAAGTGAAACACGGACGATCGCAACTCACCAATGCAATTGCAAATTCCCAAATTTGGATTCAAGTGAAACGTTACAATCGCTACAAGATGCGATTCTAATGTATTTCGACTTTAAGTAGCGATTGCAATTTTAGTCTATTGCGATCGCCTCGAAGCGATTGCAATGGTGTTTCACTTGAATTCGGCCCTAAATCTATTTTTGCGTTAAAGGAAAAGAAAGACGAAAAATGTATCAATAAAAGTGGCTTTATGCAACTCAAAAATAACGCAAAGTTCAAAAAAAAAAAAAAAATCAAAAAGGAAATTGAAAACTTAAAAATTGGAAAGTAGGATTTTGAAATGAGAAAAATATGTCCCCATACCCCAATAACTTTTGAATGAACAGTCCGATTTAAAAAACTTTCTTCCCATATTTTACTTTTTGATTAAATAGTTTATTAAAAAGACTTAACATTAGCGCCTACGGTAAAAGTTAAGACCAATGTAGATCCCGAAGTAAACGGCAAATTTCTTTCAAGCAAACTTTGTAGGCAAGAAAATGCTCTTGATGAAGAATGTATGGAAATATTTTTTTGAATAAGCTGTTTTAAGGACCCGAATTTTGACTTCTGACACCGAATCCTCGACTGCGACTCCGCAACCATGCCAGAAATGCAGGCTCGAAAAAAAAAAAAAAAGATCGACCCCTACTATTAGAATTTTAGAGCCACTCGACTCTGACTCCTACACCAAATCCTTGACTCCAACTCTGCAGATATGGCAGAAATGTAGGCTTGGAGAGAAAAAAAACCGACTCCAACTATTAAAATTTTAGAGCCTGTGACTCCGAGTCGGTTTATCCACTGTGAATCCTCGACAACTCTATTTGCATATTTACTTTTTTGTATCTATTTTATATGAGAGAGGAATAGTATTCTGTTTTTAGGAATCAGCTTTAAGAGCCATTATTTTGAAACTCAGACAAGGTGTGACAGCGACCATTTTTGATTTTCCTCATTTTTTTATGCGTGAAACAGGGCCGTCATTTCATTTTTTTCTAGGGGGGGTGGGCAAAGGGTACAAACACAATGCAATTTCAATGGGAAACATAAAAACCACGGCCACTTATATGTAAATACATTGATTTCTCAAAGTCAGGGGGGAGCAATTGACCCCCCTGCTCCCCCCCTAAATGACGGGCCTGATGCAGGTATGAGAAGGGAACATTCTGAAGTTTGTATCCCCCTCCCTCCCAAATTTTGTTCGCTTGGTAAAAATTCCCAAAGTTTTGTGTTTTGCAGCGCCTATTTTGTAAATCGGTTAAAAGACGCATTTCAGTGTGCTGTAGTTTTTTACAGAAACTCCACCCCAGGGTTATGTTTGCATTTATTGATTTTGAACAGTATCTGGTTATGAGGACTCCATAGTTATTTGGGTTGGGGTGTGTTGCTTTCTTTAGCTAAGGGGCCGTAAAGAATGGTTTTTAGTCCATTTTCGCTCGACTTTGAACTACGTTATTTCCCCCTAAAAGCATCCCTCCCGAAATTTTTTTAACATATACCAAAAATTTATACTAAGAAGAGAAAATGTGGTGTACAAATTGTTTAATATCTCATTGCTTTGAATAGAAAAAGACTTAGATATTTGTCAAATTTTCAAAATTTGTGGTTTTTTGATAGCATTTAATTCAAAACAGCAACCCTAGAAAAAAAATACCTTATATGAATTATGGAACCTACAGATGTATAGAATAACGTAAAAAAGAAAGTTGCGTGGGGTCTCGTCTAGTTTTCCTGAAAATAATTGTTTTTGTAGCTCATTTTAATGTTTTTTTTTTTCTCGTGGTAAAATGAGTCCATCAAATAGGTCAGATCTGCGGAAACTTTAAGTATATAGCAATGTTGTATTTAAATTTGTATAGACGAAAGAGAAGAAGACTAAAAACACTCAATTTTGTCTAAATTTTTAGTTTTTTAATTGTAATTAACTCAAAAAACGTGAAATCCTGAGAGAACTATTGAATGCATATATTACTAGCTTTAAAATATTGGAAAAAGTCAATTCGGTGAGGTATTTTCAAAGGTATTCTAGATGAGGTATCAGTGACCGCCCGAAAAATTTTACTGATGATTCGGCAAACTTAGAAACAATAACTGCAACATTGACATTTTCCATTTATTTATTTTTTGCATGTTATGATTATTTTTTTATGTAATACGATACCTGCATATGTGTAAAACAACGTAAAAAATAAAGCGGCCAGGGGTCTCTCCAAGTTTTACAGAAAAAAAAATGTGGCAGATTTTAATATACGTTCTCCCGTAGTAAAATGTGTCCACTATGTAGGTTAAATCTGCTAAAACTTAAAAAATATACAATAATTTATGTATGTGTGTATAGAGAAAGAAAAAGACTCACATCACTTAATTGTATCTGAATTTTTAGAACTTTTAGCTCCTTATTGCAATTACATCAAAAAACGATAAATCGTTACTAGAATTTACATGGTATTAGCTGGCAATGACTAGAAATATTCGAAAAAGTGAATACTGTGGGGTATTTTAAGAGGCTCCCCAATGGAAAGTCAAAGGAGGTCACTGGTGACCTCCAGAAAATTTTCATATTCGGAAATTTTTTCTGAAGATCCAGCAACTTTGGAAAAAATACTGAAACATAGAAATTTTCTATTTATTTATTTTTTACGTGTGGGCTTGATCGTATTTTATCATTCGTAAAAATTAGGAAATTCCTTTAGCAAATTAAGAACATCTTCTAGAGAAGTATAAGATACTCATGGACCCTGGAACTTTTTTTACAAAATACGATCAAGCACACGTGCGAAAAATTTATCATTAAAAAATCTCAATGTTGTAATACTGTTTCCAAATTTTCCGAATCGTCAGCAAAATTTTTCGATCATTACATTTTTCGGGAGGTCACTGTGACCTCCCACTCGAATACATCTGAAGATACTTCACCGAATTTACTTTTTCCAATATTTCAAAGCTAGTAATATGTGAGTTCAATAGTTCTCTCAGGATTTCACGTTTTTTGAGTTAATTGCAATTAAAAAACTAAAAATTATAAAAAATTAGACAAAATTAAGTGTTTTAGTCTTTTTCTCTTTCCCTATAGAAATTTAAATACATCATTACTGTCTACTTAAAGTTTCAGCAGATCTGACCTACTTGATGGACACATTTTACTATGAGAAAAAAACAGTAAAAAATGAGCTAAAAAAAAAAAAATCTTGAAAACTAGACGAGACCCCGCGCAACTTTCTTTTCAACGTTATTCTACACGTCTGTAGATTCCATCTATATCTATAAAAATGAGTGTATGTATACTTGTTCTCTATACAAATCCACAGTTTGCGTCAGATTTTCATCAAACTTGACACAGAGGTTCCTTGATGCCCTAGAATTCTCATAGGCAGGGTCTTGAAATTTTAAAAAACCTAAAAAGCTCAAATTTCAACTTTTTGTCAAAAAATGACCCTTTTATAGGAATCTAGCCTATTTATATTGTAATCGAGATAGGCCTTTTAGCATTTAAATTAATGAAATTTAAGATTTTTAAATATAAGTATTTTCCAACAATGATTACGATTAAAGTAATAAATTTTCAATTTAAGGCTCACCTATTTCCTTTTGGCATTGAAATAAGTAAAAAGCAATCATAATTCATGTGGACTTTATAAAAAGAACCACGGATTTGAATTTCAAATTTTCAATGCGACGACAGTTGCGTCTGTAATGGAGATAAGGCTTCAGAACGAGAAATAGATTTATTTCTGAGTTATAATAATTTTTACTTTGTAGGTGGGAACAATTAATAGAGAAAAGTTAATATTTTAAATTTGGCGGGTGAAATTGATGCAATTTTTTCACTTCCATGTGCATATATTTCATGCCAGTGGACGCAGCAAAGCACAGACAACATTTCTCTTTAATTTTCACCTTTTGATAAGACTATTTTTCTGTAAACGTTTAACTTTCTGTAATATTTTAGTTTTTTTCAAAGTTTGTACCAAAGAGACAGATTGATGCAAATTATTTTATACCCATATGAATAGAACTCTTTCAAACTTTTTTTCCTTGAATGCTATGTTGTATTAATAAGCACCCGGGCAACGCCGGGTATTAAGCTAGTAATTCATAAAAGTTTTTTTTTTCTAGGGTTGCTGTTTTGAGTTAAATGCAATCAAAAAAAAATTTTGAAAATTTGACAACTATCCAAGTCTTTTTCTCTTCAAAGCAATGAGATATTAAACAATTTTTACACCACATATTCTCTTCCTAGTATAAATTTTCGGTATATGTTAAAAAAATTTCACAGGGTTGCTTTTAGGGGGAAATAACGTAGTTCACAGTCGAGCGAAAATAGACTAAAAACCATACTTTGAGGCCTCTTAACTAAAGAAAGCAATCCACCCCAACCCAAATAACTATGAGGTCCTCATAACCAGACACTGTACAATCAATAAATGTAAACATAAACTTGGAGTGGCGTTTCTGTGAAAAAAAACTACAGCGCACTGAAATGTGTCTTTCAACCGTTTTACCAAAAAAGCGCTGCAAAACATCAAATTTAGGGAATTTTTACCGAGCGAACAAAATTTGTTGGGAGGCTACAAACTTCAGAATGTTCCCTTCTCATAACCTACTTTGACATATAAAAAAAATGAGGAAATTCAAAAATGGTCACTGCCAAAATTTCCTTTTTTTGTTCGGTTTTCAAATAAAGGCTCATAAATGCTAAAAAGGTATGTTTGACACAATTTCAGTCTCATATCATATAATTAAGAGAATAAGGATCAGATGCTGTAGAATGTCAATGTCGGTATACAGGGAACAGGGTTGGCAAGTGTTTTGGACACTAAGGTAAAACCTAAGGCAAAATCCCTCGTTTAAACCATCCTGTACTAGAGTCCAAAAAGTAAGGTGAGCAAGTATCAAAAACAGAATAAACTCTACAAAAGAAATATTCTATTAGATGAAAGAAGAAAGTTAGAACTTATTTATTGAATGAATATTCAAATATGTATTTAAAAATACCCCCCCCCCCCCCGCATAAAATTTATGCACCTGATTCTATAATCTAGATACATAGAAATTGTATTTCTTCACTAAAAATTTCAACAGTAACTGAAATTATTTACTTAGGTAGTTTTGCAAACTTCTTTTCATAACACTACCAATTCTCTCATCAGAAAATTTTCAGTAGCAATGTTTTTGGCAAAGTTACTTTTTTCCTTAAAATATTAGTACTATTTTTTCAATTTTATTGCAAATTTTTCAAAGAAAAATATTATCAAATACTTATTAATGAGAACTAATTAATATTTCTATTTATGAATATTGCAGCAAATACATATTGATTTTTTTAAATCCCCTTAGCTTTAGCATACTTTTGGAGAGCTTAAGACACTTTTGGACCCACCTGTCCTGTCTAAAACCAGTTTTGAAAGACCAAAACATCAACCCTTACGGGAAAGTAGGATCGTCTGTCCCTGGATGGGTGGATAGCCCACAACCTCTTCGGTGTCCGTCTTTTCCGGCGGTCCTACACACACAAACACACGCGTTTAGCTTTATCAAAGTATCTAATGTTATGTTATTTAAAAAATAGTTTTCTCAGCATAAGAGTTTTAGTTGCTGTTTTTTTCTTAAAGCCACTATGATGCTGTTTCCATAAATATATAGTTAAGCCAAGAAAGCTCTATATGGTTTATTAATTTTTCATTTCTCTCATAAGTTGAAAAAGAGATTTTCACGATATGCTTCTTTATTTAAAATTCTAGATGCATTCTCGATGAGATACTTCTAGATACACTAGAAAAGATTCCTTTGGTTCTGTCAAAGAATAAACGATTGAATTGCGATGTTACACTCCCTTAATTCTAATCCAGAATTAAGTGTGTTGAATGTACGTTTTTGCATTGATTTCCAACTTCAATATTATTCCGATAGCCAGGCATGATTTAGAAATCCTGCGGCAGTAAGCCCCATTAATCGGTGGGTCCCCTTAAGTTGCACAATCAAAGTGCCGTAAGTGACTCAATAATACATCTTTTTGCCTTTACAAGGGCACACATCAGAAAATTGCAACTCCCCTCCTAGCTGAAAAGTTTAATGCCACAGTTTGCACTAAGACATTTTCCCCCTGCTGGAGGCTTTCGGCTACAGCACAACAATGTTGTAAACCAATGATATTCCACCTTTATTTTACTCAACCACGTGTAGTTATTTCACAATAGAACATAAACATCACTGACAGTCTATTTGTGTTATAAGTAATTTCGGAAATAGTTTCTTTCTAAATCTCGATTTTGATCATTTTTGTTGTACAGCCAAATTCCATGTATGGCAAATAGGTTTGTTTATAGCTTAAAGATGTTAGTGCAATACTTATTGCATTTTCCTCATTAGACTTTTACATTTTAATTATTCTTTTTTTTTAAATATACATACTGTCGGCCCTGCTTAAATGAATACTGTCGGTTCCAAGAAATATTATTTGATTTAGTGGGGATCTTTAACATTATATGATTACTTTACATATTTGTGTTATAAGTAATTTCGGAAATAGTTTCTTTCTAAATCTCGATTTTGACCATTTTTGTTGTACAGCCAAATTCCATGTATGGCAAATAGGTTTGTTTATAGCTTAAAGATGTTAGTGCAATACTTATTGCATTTTCCTCATTAGGCTTTTACATTTTAATTATTCTTTTTTTTTTTTTAAATATACATACTGTCGGCCCTGCTTAAATGAATACTGTCGGTTCCAAGAAATATTATTCGATTTAGTGGGGATCTTTAACATTATATGATTACTTTACATATTTGTGTTATAAGTAATTTCGGAAATAGTTTCTTTCTAAATCTCGATTTTGATCATTTTTGTTGTACAGCCAAATTCCATGTATGGCAAATAGGTTTGTTTATAGCTTAAAGATGTTAGTGCAATACTTATTGCATTTTCCTCATTAGACTTTTACATTTTAATTATTCTTTTTTTTTTAAATATACATACTGTCGGTTCCAAGAAATTATTTGATTTAGTGGGGATCTTTAACATTACGTCTATGGCCTGGGTTTCGAGGTGTTTTATTCGTATAAGCAGGGTATTCGTTTATCCGTTACCCGATTAAGCGGGGACAACCAGTTATACAATTTTGATTTTCCATCCTGATCAACAATGTGGAACACTCGCTTAGCAGCCCTGCAAGGAATAAAAAAATACAATAGTCAACCTATTCACAAAAAGTGTGAGTGAAAATTTATTCTTATTTAAAATACAAAGATGCGTAACAGAGTAATCTTTGGTACACATTGAACATTGACTAGACAGCACAAACATAAATGGCACCAACATAAAAAAAAATCTGTATAGAGAAAAACAATAGTTTAAAATTTCTTTGGAATATAGGAAAAATTGTCCATGAGAAAATTCATTTTGAAAGTGTAAGAAGTTTTGAAGTGAGCATGGAAACCCAATTGTCAATACATAAAATTAAAGAACAAACATTTTGTTCAAAGAGGGGGGGGGGGGTATTTTCCTTCCAAATGCATAAAAATGATATTGAAATATAGATATATATACACACTTGAACCTCATGTTATCTTAGACACCTGGATGACAAGTTAATTCCGATTTGACGTCCCTTCCTCTAAGACCAGAACTTATAGGATAGCGTTTTTAAATGTTAAGTAACTTCAGGTTTGATTGTGTTTTACCAAATTTCAGATGCTTCAGATATAAGTCAGTGAGAAGCAAAAGGAGCCTGTCCAAATGATAGGAGAGCCTCTTCCCTGTTTAGGGACAAAAGATAACAAATAGCAGTGGTAGGTTTTGCTATACAGTTTGAGTTAGACAAAGAAATTGAATGACAGTATATGCAGGATTTGAACTAGAAATGAATTTCACTCAAAACTTTAAAACTTCTACTTGTGTCGTTGGATCCCTGTTTCTCATTGCTTCAAATTGTTCAGACAGAATCAACTATCTGCTTCCATCAGAACATTTGTGAAGTAGTTAAAAACTCCTGGATAAATTCTCTAGTTACATGTTTTTAGTAACAAAGTTAGACAAGACAATGATATTTTTAAATGGTACTTGAAGTTAGTAAATCTTTTTGGAACTTATTTAAATGTTACGTAAAAGTCATATTTTATTATAATAAGTTCAATTAAACATGGTCAACTGTTGATTTATTTGTTAAGTGTCATAACTGGATTATGTTGAATTCTGCAATTTGAAGTAATTCTGGTTAAGACACTGCACTGCTTATGGCTATGC
>JAXGGA010007873.1:0-60005 GCA_038373865.1 Uloborus plumipes
TTTGAACTGTCCTTGTGTAACAACGAGTGGTGTCTTTGGGAACACATTCTGCAGCTATTTTTCGACTTGCATTCTTGTACTCGGTGAGATAATCCAAAACAGTTTAAACACAAGTTGTTTTTTCGAACCAAGTCGTATCGTTGTTTTACATTTAGCATCTTGAATTCTTCACAATTATGTAAATAATGTGAAGCGTTGCACAATTTACAGCGATGGAGTACGGATGACGGTTTAACTAAGTCCTTTCTAGAATTTTCCTGATCTATGTTAGGTTCTATTTGCGAAGTATATCGAATTTGAGAACTCTCCAAAAACTGATGCCTCTTTTCCAGGAGCTGGATAAAATTGCTCCATTTCGGGAGCTCAGTAGAAGTTAGGGTCATCTCAAATTGTTTTCTAGTTTCAACATCTACTTTTTGTAACAGTATATTGAGCAGAATGATTTCTGTTAGTTCATTACACTGCAGATCCATCTGTTTCAGGGCACGCAGATGTTTGTGAACCTTATCAAGGAGTCTTCTTAGCTCCTGTGCTGACTCGTTTATTCTTTCAATTCCTAGGATCTCATGTATGTGGCTGTTCACAATTAGCCTTTTGTTTTCAAATCGCTGTGTTAAAGCCTTCCACAGCGATTGGTAGGAGTCATCTACGGTTTCAATTTCCTTCGCAGGACCACTTAGCGTTGATTTTAGATAATATAGTTTCTGAGGTTCTGATAGATAAGAGTTGCTGTTTATGATTGATTTAAATTGTTCTTTGAAAAGGAACCATTCTTCATAGTTTCCGTTGAACTTTGGAAGGGCTATTTCCGGGAGTCTTATGACGATGGAAGAATTATGGGACGTCTGCTGTATTAAAGTGGAATTGCTATTGTTAAACTGTTTGTAAAGGCGTTTTAGAGTCAGTTCAATTGTTTCCACTTCCTGTTCTAGTCCCGTGAAAATAAGTTCATTTTCTTGAACCTCTTCATCCTTCAAAACTACATAATATTCCATTTTGAGCTGTTCTAGTTTTGTTTTAACGGATTGCACACTATCGAGCTTGCACTCGATTTCGGTAGCATCAATGGACGTAATGTCGTTTCCTATGAACGACAACAATCGGGTGAGTTGGCCTTTTAACCCACCTCGTCTTCTATTTAAGACGTTCAAATCCGTCATGTTTGCAACACAAGAAAAGTCTGTCACATTCACAAACAAGGCTGGTATCGTTCCGGCACGGTGGGACCAAAAATGGATCCGCTTGGATGAGGGGGGAGAACTATATCTCCCAGCAGTGGACTGTATATAGATGAGTCGCAGTTCCAGCAAACATATTTATTGCTCTTCACACATTAAGATACAATATTGCATGGAAAGAGAGAGACAGAGAGCCCTATGGCTTTCTTCGTTGGGATATCAAAGGAGACTGGTGAGGGAAGGCAAGCAACCTGATCCCCGCACCGAGAGAGGGGTAGGTGTCACTTGGCGAAGCCAAGTCCCCATACTGGCGACTTATCGCTCTCATACGCAAGCAAGGCGAGAACACGTATATTTAGGTCTCCTTAAACACGTTCGGGTAGTATTTAGCCCTAATTTTGTAATCATAAAACGCTGCAGCAAGTTTGGAGAAATATGTAAATTTCAACATTAGCTATGCATGTCTGTTGTGGACAATTTAAATAGAGAGGCGAAATGCTGCAGGACATAGCGAGAGACTTTAAGGACATTCAGACCACTGAAGTTCTCAGTTAGTATTCATCAGGTGACTTAAAACAAGAACTTCGTTATGGAGTTGAAATTTATAGTTGAGCGACTGATGTTGATGTTGAATTCTAATGCCGCTAATTTTTAGCATTCTTAAACATCTAATTCCCTCCTTTTAATTTGAATGTCTAGCTACATTATACATGTAAATATTGAATGTAGACAAAGCTTTAATCTCTAGAGTTTGAAGCTAATTAGTGTTAGATTTGGAAAAATTGAAGCGTAGTATTTTGTAAATAGATTTTTCTTTTCAAGTTTTAATCTTCTATTAAAGGAAAAAATTATATAGATAACATGCTTTAATTTTAAAATTAGTTTGGACGTAAGGGTCATTCCATAGTGACTAACGTAACATTCAGAGCTGATTTTGTAACTGTGTTTACTTGTAACTTAAAGGATAAAAAATATTTTTTAGTTATGCTGGTGGATTTACTATGTACATGGTATTTATGTCTCATTTCTGCTCAGAATTTAAAACAAAATTACTGACAGTAGATATTTTTTCAACCAAAATAGCAGCGTGACTAACGTAACATTTTTGCAACCCTGAAAATTAATGCTTATGTTGTGAGGCAAACATTTCTCAAAGTTAAGCAAGTGTTAAACATTGAGTGATATATTTGAAAACTGTAAATTTTGCTTTTAAAAACATAAACACATTTATTTAATCTTAATTTTTTTTAGTCTTATGTGTCACTTTTACTCAAGATGGAGTGTGACTAACGTAACGTGACTAACGTAACCATCGAATAATAAGCAGTATTGACACACTACAAACTATTTATTATGGCTAATCTCAGGGATAATTACAATAATTTTTCAATTTTTTAAACTTCTTATGTTGTATGATTTTTATTTATGTATTTATTCATTTATTTTTTGATACTTTTTTCACTTCGGTATTTTTTTTCTTCGGCTGAGGTTGACATTTTTATGGAATGACCCGTAAATAGATGTAAACTGCATTGTATTTGAAAGCATGAGTCAATAAATTTCTATTTTAAGAATCAAAATATTTATAGATCGGAGCTGAATAAAATTAAAATTACACATAATAATGGTGAAAATATTATAAGAACAATAATAGCAAACGCTATAAATGGGCAACTTGAAGCTAGTATTAATTTTACTTTAGCACTTCTGTTAGCCCTTTTTCTTCAAAGATGTTCATACATTGTGTCAAATTATTAGTGTGAAAAGAAAAATATTTAAAAAAAAAAAGAGCAGTTAAAAAAATGATTTTCTTTCTCTCTTAACATAAATATTCTAACTGGAAATATTAACAATATTTGGATTTTCTCTTGCAAAAATGAACGCCAAATATCACTATTTTCCCTAAATCTTTAAAATGTGTAGTCAGTGAACTTTGCGGTACTGTTTGAAATTCATGAAAAACTCAGTAGAAAATATTATGCGCTTTAATACACATATTTAGATATATTACTTTCAGAAAATATTGTTGTTATCGCTATTAAAATGGTTTAACATGAAGAAATAAATGTTGTCGTAAAATTAGAAATTTTGTCCTTTAGGTAGTTTCTGACATAAACGATTCGATTGCACTTTTAGTAGACAAAATTAATGCTTCTTGGCGATTTGTTTATTTACATTCACGTGTGAGACCACCATCAATCCAATTTTATTTATGGTCTGCATTCAGCTACAAAAGTGGAACCATTACTCTTGGATTAATTAAAAGCCAACAGTTTTATCTCGTCTCTACAAAGCATCCCTGTTCTCTGTTGTTTTCAGCTCGTTTTATTAATTAAAGTAATGTTGTTTTTATTTAAATACTGCCGCCACTGAAAAATAGGTTTAGAATTATGCTGACCCTGGTACTTCGTTTCCGTTTAAAGTGCATTAAAAAGCTGAGCATATTTTAATTTAAAGCTCTGTTTACACATCTAAAGAGAGATTCTTTGCGAAAAATGTCTTCTTCATTCATTTAAAAAATATCTTATAGGTTATGTGTGATTCTGAAAAATTTTTCTAGACTGCAATGTTATTTTAAACAACGGAAAAAAACTTCTTATCTAATATCTTTAAATGAGCAATTCTTATATATATATACATATATATATATATTGGGGATCTCAAAAACGGCTCTAAAGATTTTGATAAAATTTCGTATTTAGATAAAGTTTTGGTTTTTGAGTTCATTAACATCGGCGTTTTTTCTGTAAAAACGCAAGTTTTCACCAAAAAATCACGTTTTTTGTGCCTTCATTAAAAGTTTGAGAAGCTTTCTTTTCACCATTTTCTTTATGATTACTGTTATTGTTACTGTTTCATAGTAACCACGTTTTCAATAACAACGGATATAACAATGGATTTCATATTCAACCACATCAGTGTAAATTTAAATTTTTATGGTATTTGGCAAACGAGTTTTTGGTAACTTTAGAATTGTTATTGTTTTTGAAATGTTTAAGAGATGGATTAAAGTTTTGTGATTTTACTGTGCGCATCGCTTAAATAAGGTTGTGATGATGATGTCTTGCAGGCCCGTCATTTCGGGGTTCAGAGGGGGTGGGGGGGGCAATTGCCCCCCTCCTGACTTTGGTAAATCAATGTATTTACATGTAAGTAGGCGTGATCTTTGCCATTTTTTAGGCAAATTTACATTGTGTATACACCTTTTGCCCCCCCCCCCCCCCCAGTGGAAAAATTCGAGATGACGGTCCTGATATCTTGTCCAAATGAGGTTGTAGGTATAACTTTAATGTACCCCGCCTCCTAAAAAAACGCGCCAAATCTGGCACTCTCTACGAACTTTTTAGGGTGGTTGTTTCTTATTTTGGTGTTGTTAGTTTAGGTTTCTTAAGCTTTTAGATTTTTGCTGTTGCGAAATTTAGTATTTTCTTGTATTTTGTACTATTTTTTGAGTTTTTTTTTTTAAAGTTTTGTGGCAACAAAATAGGTATTTTGTTTGGCGAGAAAGAAAGGCGCCAAATTTCCGATTTGGGGTGGGGGTGGGGGGTATATCAAAGTAGTTCCAGGCTGTGTTTTTTAAAATAAATTACGGATGTTTTAAATGCATAATTGCAATCAAGGGTTGGGCTTAAAAATGCTTTTCAAGTTTATCTAAATAAGTACTTTGGACTTTAGAAAGAAACACGATTTTACAAACCTCTTTTTTTTTTTTTTAACCGAGCGGGGCTCGGTCACCAGGTACTGTTTACTCTAATTTAGCACGTTATATGGACGATTGATTTGTTGTGCGTATACTTGTTGTGTACGTATAGTCTTATTTGTACTGCAATTCATTTGTAACAAAGGTTTCTGTATCTCGTAAAGTATTACTTTTTAATTGCATTCTTTAAGAACACAGACGTGAACTCAAAATGCAGTTACGATTGTTTAAAAATAGCAGGAAATTATATTGACATAAGCTGTGTAACCATTGCATTAAAAAATCCAACGTGCTTTATTTTACATTTCTTCTTGAGAATAAATAAAACGGAAAAAAAAAATTTTTACTTTT
Organism: Uloborus plumipes; assembly: GCA_038373865.1. NCBI lineage: Eukaryota > Metazoa > Arthropoda > Arachnida > Araneae > Uloboridae > Uloborus > Uloborus plumipes. The sequence continues at coordinate 5,230 of JAXGGA010007873.1, forward strand.
TTTTTACTGTAAAAAGTGCTCGCGTCTCTCATTCATACCGTATGTTTCATGCCAAAAAATAAATAATCTGACTCAGAATGTAAAAAGTATTTTCCGATATCAATATATATGTCAACTCCAAGTATGGTTTTTCCAGAATCTTTTTATTTTATAATCAATGACCTTTGCAGTACTTTTTTTAAATGCTTTAAAAACTCAGTGATCGTTAAAAATATCGTACACAGTTTTGTACCAAATAAATCACCAGAAAAACTACATATTTGTGGTAAACACTAATTGAATTAGAAATCCTAGTATTTCGGTTTGTCATTAGCAAATAGAAAGAAGGCGAAACCTCACAGTGAATGGTTTATTTAAATTCATGTGTGAGCCTGCCATCAATCAAATTTTGCTCGTGAAAGCCTTCTACTGTTGAAGTGGAACCATTACTCGTAGATTAATTAAACGTTAACACTTTTATCTCTCCGCTATACAAAATCTCCGGTTCACTGTTGTTTTCGACTCATTTTCTAAATTAAAATAATCTTGCTTTTATTTAAACACTGCCGCTACAGAAAAATAGGCTTAGAAGTTTGGTGACACGGGCACTTCGTTTCCTTTTAAAGTATATTAAAAAGCTGAGTATATTTTTGTTTAAAGCTCTGTTACACACAAAGCAAACGATTCTTTCTGAAAAAGATATTTTTCATAAATTTAAAAATAACTTATGACTTTGTCCTATTTTAAAAATATTTCTAGACTGCATTATAGTTTTAAACAAAGAAAAGAAGTTTCTTATGTATACTCTAATTGAGAAAACTGTTTATAAGATGGATTTAATGTGTTTATAATAAGTATTTATCTATGTTCCTATGTGTACAGCCTTTCTCTTTTAATAAATTTTATGTCATTTACAGGAAAAGTCGAAAATTGCTATCTTTAACTGATTTCGCTCTTAAAACAAACAAGAACTTAAAATTCAATTTGGATTGTTTAAAATTCGCAGGAAAAAAATGACACTAGTTGTATTACCATTGGAAAAAAAATTCTAAAGTGCCTGCTTTTGTACTTTTCATTGAGAGAATATAAAAGTATTAACACAAAAAAAGATGAAGCAATCAACCCTCTATAACTCACAGAAAAAAAATGAATAAATACATATAATAACTTTGTAAATTTTTACTTCGTTCTAACTGTAAAAAATACAAAGCACGTACTAACCATTCATTAGATAATTGAAAAATTGAAGCAGTATTTTCATCATTTGGTTACTATATTGTATTAAATGACAATCGTACTTTGAAACTGCATTTCTATGTTCCAATAATCATATTATTAATCTTTCTTCAATCTCAATGGAAATAAAGCATAACTTTGAAAAAAATATATTCAGGCAATAGTTGAATAATTACATTATCTTGCATAAAAATTATTTTTAAAAAAGAGAAAAAAAAAAGAAAAGAAAAGAAACCGGACACAGTTAAAACTTTTTTCAACCCGTAAAAAAAGAGAAAGTCCTTTCTACCAACCTTACAAATATTTTGAGACAATCTATTCCTTCCCGCCCATGTCATAGATAATTGACAGGTGCCATCTCGTGAGGGATGCACTATAAAACACAATAAATGAGTAATATTTAGTTCATATGGAATGTGGGTTTGAATTGACGCGTGTGGTTCTTTCTCTGCATGTTATATACAGCTGTATGGATACTAATTTCATTTCCTTCCATCATTTTAACAGCAAAAAATACTGTAAGGGCCCTGCCTTACCGAAGGCAGAAACCGAAAATCCGGGTACTTTCCATAGGAACACTATTTAATCCATTTTACGTTTCTGCTTTATTTTTCTGCTTTACGTCAATGTGGAGCAGGGCCCTAAATAAACAGATGCTAACCAACTTCTTAAGGAAGGTATCAGGAAACAAATACTTAAGTGTTATTTTATGAGACACAATAATGTGATTCTGGTGATTGTTATAGCCAACAAGTTTCATAGTTGTAGGTTCTTTTTGGTGTATATATAATTTTGCGTGAAAAGGACAGTATATATGTACATAGAAGGTGTGTATTTTTGAAATATTTTTAAAAGTCACTTTTTGTTTCAGCTTCCTTATTGGTTTGAAGGTTTTTCTTACTTTTCGATGTTTTTGGCGTATTTCAACAGTGCCCTGAACCCTCTACTATACGGTGGATTTAACAAGAATTTCCGCCAGGGGTTATGCAACGTTTTGAAGTGTTCGTATGTTAGGCCATTAGGAAGGCCGCGTAAGTGCAAGTTCCTGGGTTTTTTTTGTTTTAATAGAAAATAAAAATAATTAATTGAATAATTTAATCTGCAAACGCAGTTTGTTTGGTTATTTATCATAAAAGCAAGATTTTAACTTAGTGATAGGAACATTGTTTCAGGTGATATATTTCTGGAGAGTAAGTGATTTTAGTTGTGTGAGTACTTTGAAGTTCTCAAAATATTTTTTTTTCAAGATACATTTTTTTAATTACAGAATTTTCCCAAAAATCCAGGACCACACACCAAACTGGACTCAACGGGAGCCCCTCCAGTGGACGAATAAACGGAGTAGGATCCTCTCAGAAGCTCGTGGAGATGAAGTCCATGAAGAAGGAAGCTTACCGGACTTCCAAGGAATCCGCGAGCTCCTGCACATCCCTAGATAGGTGAAGACTCAATGGTCAGCTTGAATAAACAAGAGGACTAACTCTACGTGGAAACCAGACTTTGGACATTTGCGGGAATTGCATCATGACCAAGCAATTAAGTCTATTGATAAACTTATTTAATTCGTTTTGTTTAACTTGCGACAAAATCAGCATTGTCAAGTCAATTAAAGAATTATCTGCAAGTGACGTAGGGTTTGAAATTAAGTTTCTTTACTTTATTTGACCAAATGATGAAAGTATCTGCTGTTCTGTATTAAAATAAAGATGCTACATTACTGATTTCTCTGATTCTTCGTTTATTATTATTATTATTATTATTATTATTATTATTATTATTATTATTATTATTATTATTATTATTATTATTATTATTATTATTATTATTATTATTATTATTATTATTATTATTATTATTATTATTATTATTATTATTATTATTATTATTATTATTATTATTTACGAAAATCGAACATTATCCACATAAATAAAACAAACAATATGTGTGTGTGTGTGTGTGTGTAAGTTATATAAATCCACAGTTTACGTCGGATCTGGACGAAACTTGGCAGGGAGATACTTGGGCACCCAGGAAGGATCATAGGGTGGTTTTTGAGCGGGAAAAAATTACCAATCCGTTCAAATTTCGAATAAAGGACTTCAAAATTGCTCTACCTAGCGAAATACTTATCGGATCTTCTCGATCTTGGTCTCATTCGAATGAACGCAAAAAAATCCTTTTAGGAAAGTTTCCTACCAAAGGATTTCAAAACCACTAATCGATATCTCCACCCTGAAAAAAGATATGGGCATTTTTAAATTTGGAAAAAAATATCCATTTTAAATTGTATTTATAAAAATCGTCTGCGCGAGCGTGAAAGAAATTAAATAGGGTGAAATAAATTATTAATGAGAAAAAGGTGTTGCCATTTTTTTCTTGAACATAAACAAATAAAATTTTTGCTTTTGCTTTAGACATTTCCTGTAACGCGGACGGATTTAAAAATTTTTTGGCGATTGATTAATTTTTCGTATTGACTTTAATTTAATCGGGACTTTTAGACACACGAGTCACTTGACATGACATTTTTTCTCAAAATAGATCCCGTGCAGAGCCGGGCCAAGTAGCTAGTATAATATATAATCCAAGTGCGCCAAATAAAGCTACCCTATGGTTCATGGGCTAATGCCTCCCTTCCTAATGATTCACCTGGCTCTAGCATTTGCACATTCATCAGATGTCTCAAAAAAGAACAAGTGAAAACTTAAGTTTTAATTACGTTTTTCAGCAGTTTTAACAAAGTAAGTCGTAGATAAAAATATTTTTGAAAAAAAAAAAAAAAGAACCGACTTCAGAACTTCACTCGGCAAGTGTTCTAAAAAGTAAAAAATAATTTTATTCTTTGAACACCCAATGACATTTAAACACAAGTTTTGAAGTCGCCGCAAAATCACTAAATGAAATTATACGAAACCATAATTCAACTATAAATTTCAATGAATCCAGGTTCTTTAATCGCATTCTCATACACTACATTAACAACACAACCACATATATATGTAATGGTACAAATATTCAACTTTTAATTTTTAATGGTTTCTCTGAAAAAAGTTGGCAAAATATAGTTGAACATCATTTTATCTATAGTTTTTGCGCCGACTTCAAAACATGTTTAAATATAGTATCAATGGGTGTTCAAAGAATAAAATTATTTTTTACTTTTTAGAGCACTTGCCGAGTGAAGTTCTAAAGTTGGTTCATTTTTTTTTTCAAAAATAAGTTTATTTTATTCTTTTTAGTGTAAATGTACTTCAAAAATAAGATAATGTTTCCATTACGAAACTTCACCTAATTTTCTTAAGTAAACTAGCTTCGTAGCCCGGTGTTGCACGGGCTACCTCTGAACAAAATGTTAACAAAACTTGAACATTTTGTAAGACTGGGCGTCTTACTAATTGTTTTCCAAATGTTCTTTTATTTTTGCGTTTCCCCGTGTAATATTTTACTATGTATTTATTACATACATATCATAGCGTGATGTAATTAAAACCGTTTTTTATAGATTGTTGTCTTATAAACGTGGGTTAAACCGCGGGACACAGCTATGCCATAATAATGGTCATATCCATGCAAAGGATTTCTCATTTTTTGTTTCAGTTAAAAATACTACGTACGAGACTCGCTAATGAGTTTCATGTTTGATTCAGTTAAGCCTTCATTCAAAATTCTCATTGTCATTATTATTACTGTTTCATATCAACCACGTTTTATAACCATGGATTTTATATTTAATCATTTCGGACAAATCGCTTTAAATTTGAGCAAAAATATGAAGATTTTTCTCAATTTCTTCAGAGTTCGTTATCAAACCTTACATCAATTAAAACTAATGAAGCCTGAAAAATGACGAATGTATTGGTAAGGGAATTTTTGAAATCGGTTAAGGCGTCTTCGAGTAATCGTATAAATTCGTAAAATTTCAAAAAGATCATATAAATGAATTTCATTATGTAATCGAAAGAAGCCTTACATTTAAAATTATCATTATTACGATTACTGTAATCCCGATTGCTATTTCGAACGATTTCTGCAGGTTCCCGTTGTCAAACCCGGACCAAGAGACAATGGGACCAATCGGAAATGAAACCCTTTCGAACAAAAAAAGAATTTTTGAAATCGGTCCAGGCGTCTTCGAGTAATCTTAAAACATAAAAAAAATATTCTCCGACGAATTGTATAACCTCCTCCTTTATTGAAGTCGGTTAAAAAAGAGACAGAGAAACAAATTTTACTTTGAAGGACAGGAGAAAGATGAATCGTCATATTTTACATCGTCACTTTACTGTTAGAAACTGTAAAATTGCTAGATTTACTGTTTATTACTATGCATTTTACACTTTCAAAGTGGAACCTCGTCTTCGAACAGTATTATACTGTAAAAACAGCAGCTCATTTTTTGCAGTGTTGTCCTCTGGAGCCAGCTAGGCTGGCAATTCAGGTTGCGCTTCTTCACTCTTCCAACTGTGCAGTCATTTGGTGAGAAGTCCGACCTCTACAGTAAACGCGTAACATTTAACCCTTCACTGCACGATTTTTTATATTTTAATGAAAAAAATCACATGTTGTCTTTTAAATAGCCCTGCGTTCAGGAAAAATGAAGAAAAAAATTAGTCTTAAAAATTTGTGCCAAAAATGATATTTTAACTGTTTGTTTCACGTATGGCACAAAGCACTTAGTATAAGCTTATACCGATAAGTAACCAAAAACTTTTACCACTAAGTACAGCATTTGTATCTAAACATTTTTAGAACAATGGAATTAACTATTAAGCACACTTCTTACTGTAATGCATACATTCTAGTTTTCAAAAGCAAGAACTGTAATACCTAGACTAGTGCAACTAACTACTGCATAAAAATCACACTAAATTTGTTCCAGAAGGGGCACCAAGCTCAGTTTAACTGCATTTAAAAATCATAGGAATATATGCGGGTTTATTTGGTTTGTGCCAGATCAAGCACACCATGCAGTGAAGGGTTAAAGACCTGTTCAAAGGTAGGCAATCTTTCAAAGCACAGCAATACGTTCATACAAAGAAAGGACAAGGACAAGAGAGTTGAGGTACATTCATGTCAGAGCTGAAATTCGAACCCGGAACCTCCACATCAGAGTCAAAGGCGAATTCAGAAATGTTTCAAGGGAGGGCGATTGGTTTCTTTTCTTACCCTTTACTACACGTCCAAGTTCACAAATGTTAACTACAAATGTTTCGGTCTTCAATTTCGAAAGGTTCCCGGGAAAAAGCCCCAATTTTCCCTTTCCCAAACATCAAAAATAGTCCAAAACTGTATTTTTGAGCTCCAATGTTTAAAAGTTACTGAGGAAGAGTCCTTCAAGGGAGGGGCGATCGCCCCATCTCCCCTCCTTTGCATCCGTCCTTGATCAGAGTCAGACATTTCTGACCACTACACAAGATGACCGGATATTACTGTTTGTTATCAACTAATAGTTCTCTCTTTGCCAAAAAGAGGGCTATTTTAATTTTTTTTTTTTAAATTTTATAAATGAATTTTAAATTTTATAAAGTCATAACTATTTGAAGAAAACTAGGTCCCCAAATCAGACAAGAAAGAAGTTTACATGCAATACACCGCCAACTCTGTTATTAAGTGGAATAACTGAGCTGGCGGGGTATTGCATGTATTTCTACCTCATCCCTGGCTTGAGGGCAGTAATTTACTTAAGAGAGAAGTTTAGCTGAATGTATGAAATCAATGTTTGCATGCGAGAAATTTAACTTGTTTAGTTTTAGACAAAAAATGGTATTTCTTTGACATTTAATTCAGTTTGAAACCTTTCTATACAACCAATTTTAAAATTTTAGAAAATAAAAAGAATTGAAAAAAAAAAAAAAAAATGGTATTGAATACCGTAAAATATTCAGCACAACTGGAAGTAAAAAACATAGGGTAGATTTACAGAAAATAACAACGTTACGAATTTACAAATGAGCAGGGATACCGCAGACGCGTGTTTCGGCGTTACAAGGAACGCCTTCCATAAGCTCACAACTTTTTTGCATTGAAAAAGGCGTTCCTTGTAACGCCGAAACACGCGTCTACAGTATCCCTGCTCTCTTGTGTATTCATAACGTTGTTATTTTCTGTACATCTATAGCACAAAGGTATTTGTATACTTTATAGGGTAGATTGTTGAAGACGCCGTAATTTTCAACGTTAATTTATATAAAATAGCGCATTGGTTTTATTTTTAAAAATCTAATTTATCCACCAAATGTGGACTTTTGTGATTGGTATAAAATAGTTTTTACTTTGAAGAACATATTTTTACTGCCGAAAATCAATCATTACAAAACCCTTCCATTTCGGCATCTTCCCCATACCGTTGGAGAAGATGCTGTTAGTACAATTTCCGTGCAGGGAAGATGCCGTATATGAGTTTTTTGCTCCAACTACTGTCAGACCGTCATATTTTTTTCCGACGGCTCGGTGTCGTTGTCTAGGTTTATGTTTCGAGTAGGATCATTTTGTTCTCTAAGGCGTGTCAAAAAGCTAAGGCATCTTCCCCAAAAGAAAATACAGCATGCTAGCCAAAGGCATTAAACTCGAATTCGGGTACTCATCAGAGCAGTAAAAATGATAAAACACCATAAAAGCCCCCTTTAACCTGCAGTGAATCAAAAACAATTGATGTCTCTATATGCGTGCTCCTTCATTCTAAATGACTGGCTAGCTGTTTATGTTGACTCTTGTGGGGGAAATACATGATACGGCATCTTCTCTAACGCGGAGTCTTTCCCCAAATTACTTTATTTCACAGAAATTATGTAAATGCAGAAGTAATTCATTTATTCTGTAAAAAAGAGTACAATATTTTATTCATAGTGAGAAATAATACATAATAATATATTTAAAGAAAGAACGGAAACAGAAAATGTGCATTTTTTCTGGGGAAAAAGCAGAATATTTTATTTATAGTGAGAAGACATAGTACATAATCGGAAAATTACATAACCTGCGACAATAACCTTAAAACATTACTTTCACATTTCTTGTAACATACATGTTGCATAATTTCTAATACATTACATCACAAAAGAGTTTTCTCGAAAGTGCTTCAAAAACACGTAACGATCCCTTGGGGTTGGACTTCGTGGACTAGTTTGTCACGTGTAAAAACGTCGTGCATAAAAGACGATATCCATCTATTATATAGTAGTGTGCTTTGTTTTCTCCCTTACACTTTCATCATATGCAGTAACAATCATTTTCAATGTTTGATGGTATTAATGCAAGCAAAGGCAAACCCTTACTGACATTAAGAAAGAATCAATCGTTTTTTCTCTGAATAAAAATATATTACTTTTCCATACCTCTGGGATGAAAATTTAATTATGGCTTCCTTTTACCTTACAGTTCTAGCCTGTGACACCCCTTCCCCTGCGTACCGAAATAAATAATACAAACATATTTGCTTGAAAGTTTTCACATTTTAAAGCGTAAATATTAATTTATGCAAATCCAAAATATTCAAATGTGTACTTAAATTTTGTTTTTTTTTTCGATATTTCGTAAAGAGTATTTCGTTTTTAGAAATTTGCTTGTACTCTCATCCACAAAATTTATCCTTACCACATAGAAGTTCCCACTAGCAGTGAACTAAATTCTTTATCAACGTCTCTAACATTTATAGAATATGTTTGCATCATCACTTAAAAAGAGCTATTTTCCTCCTACCTCACTTAGTTCCGGTATGGCTGCAAATTTGAAAATACTTTTAAATTGAATAAAAAGTACTATCTGGAGATATAACTTAACTAATAAAATAAACTTGAAGGCAACCAGAAACGAAGTATATTTTTTATATTACTAGCAACTATTTGCATCGAGATTGCGTCGTGGATTTTTAAATCATGAAATGATTTTCAAACCACTTATTCGGAAAATAAATTTCAATCTGGAGGGTAAAAAATTCTTCTTGTGCTAAAGCAAGCACTTTTAGACTGAAAATAACTCAACATTTATAAATAAACGGTGCAAAACGAAGAACATAGACTAAGCCAATAAACTCGATTAAAAAGATTCTTCAAAATATGAATGTCACCCAAATAATAATAATAATGATAAAATAATAATAATAACAATAAATAATAATAATAATAATAATAATAATAATAATAATAATAATAATAATAATAATAATAATAATAATAATAATAATAATAATAATAATAATAATAATAATAATAATAACAACAACAATAAAAATAAAAGATTAAGAACAATAAGTATAGATTAAGAACAATAGTGTTAATAATAACAATAAATACAAAAATAATAATAAAATACTAAGGATAATCTTATATCTTTAAATGAGCAATTCTTGTATGGATCTCGAAAACGGCTCTCGCGATTTTGATAAAATTTTGTATTTAGATAAAGTTTTGGTTTTTCAGTTTATCCATATCGGCGTTTTTTCTGTAAAATCGCGAGTTTTCACAAAAAACCCGTCTTTTGTGCCTTCAATTGAAAGTTTGAGAAGCTATCTTTCACCATTTTCATTATGAATACTATTATTGTTACTTACTATCCCAAATGTTTTCATAGCAACCACGTTTTATTATAACAATGGGTTTCACATTTAATCACATCAGCGTAAATTTAAATTTTTATGGTATTTGGCAAACGAGCTTCGGCAATACATTAGAATTGTTATTGTTTTTAAAGAGATCAATCAAAATAAAGTTATTGTGCTGTGACTTTACAGCGCAAATTGTTTCATTAAGGTTATGTTTTTAAAAATAAATTATAGCTGTTTTAAATGTGTAATTGCAACTAACAGCTTAAAAATGCTTTTCAAGTTTATTTAAATAAGTACTTCGAACTTTAGAAAAAAACACGATTTTACAAACCTCTTTTTTTAACCGAGCGGGGCCCTGTCGCCAGGTACCATGGAGAATCTGGTTTGTATCTGGAGTAAATGGATAACCATGTTATTGTTATTAATAATAGTATTAATAATAACAATAACATGATAATATAATAATAACAGTAGCACTTATAATTATCATAGTAATAAGCAACTAACAATAACTCAAATAACTCTTTTTCTATTTATTTTTTCTAATCCCATGTTTTAGCGAAGCACTGTAGAAGGAATCTTTTCAATGTTTTTTTTTCTTTTCAACTGACACCTGTTTTGACTGAAAAAAAGAAAAGAGTACAAAAGGTTACTTCAGATAGAACTACAAAAGAAGAAAATTTGTCGAAGAAAAGAATATAGTACTAAATAGCAGTCCCACACATGGCTAATTCAAAAATAATTTCAAAAAAACTTTCTATTGTTATTTTATTCGGCCACTTAAATTTTGAATAAACAATATATCATTTGAAATTTCCCGGAAAAAGTATTTCATTACTTTTATTATTATTATTATTTAAGTGTTCTTTCTTTTCAAATTTTTTCTTGTGACAAACTTACAAAGGAATTAAAGCTCCTGTATATTTATAATTATCTCAAACTAATACGGTGTATGCTAGTGGCAAACTTTTCATATTTCACTAAAACTATTCATGCAGTGGTTTTAAACGTATAGTACGTAATTGGGAACACTTCCCTTCGGAACGCTTCTCTTTTCAATATTTATTTAAAAGATAATCCCCCTTCCCTCAAAAAAAAAAAAAAAAAAGAAAAAAAAAGAAGACAGTTCACATTCCACGTTAAAAAAGAATATCAGTACTCAACGATAAAATGGACGGTTGTTATTCTGCAATAGAAATTCTCATCACTATTCTGCAATTTTAGAAATCGAAAAGAAATAAAAAGAAAGATAATAGAGGTTAACATTACTGTTTCGCTTTTAATTCTGTTGGAAAATGGTTGGATTTACCATGTCGCAACTGTCTCAGTTGCGAGGGCCCCTTACGACCGTAGGGACCCTAAAGGGATTCAAAAATTCACGTGATAAATATTTTACCCAGTTGTGTGATAGACATAAGGTCCCTAAAAGTGCACTGCAACGGGCCCCTAAATCTGCTACTGCTGGTGGAAGAATTTAGTGTAAACTCATTGGCCTTTGCTGTTTTTATACTAAAGATTGGATGTTAAACTAAATCTTTCATGTTAACAGCTTTTTTTCTTTAACGACAAGCAAATAACTAGAATAAGCAAAATTATAGCATAAGCAAAAAAAAAAAAAAAAAAAAAGCATTTAGCAAAAGATAAACATTTTACAAAAATCATCAGCCAAATTAAGAAAGGTCAGCTCTGTTGCAATACATTTACGTTTTCTTTTGCCCTAAGCCTTATAGTCCAAGAGCCCATGAGCGCCCGACTTACGTCATTTTATAAAAGCCCAATTTTCCTTCTGTGTAACCACATCACATCAGGTAAGAACGGTTCGCTATTAGTTAAGCTGAGTCGCACTGGCTTTGGTGGGAAATAGGTTGCAATGGTACTTCAAAAATTGCTCCAAAAACATAAACATCACATAGTCATTCAATGTCCCGAGACCTGGTGGTCCCTACCCAACAATCTTCGATTCGGAGGACATTTTAGAGTTGTGCAGACGTGCCTTTGAAACCAACCTATGCAGATTCCAAGACAAATAGTCTACATCTGGAATACTTCAAAAATAAAGAAAAAAAAGGAGCTCCAAAATGGCTGCCAATGGGGATAGTGGTCAATAGTTTAGACGTGACAATTCGTTTCACAACACTAATCCGCCGTTTTGGAACACTTTTTTTTTAATTGATCTTGGCTCCTCCAAATGTCCACACATGTATAAAATTTGGTTCAAATCGGAGACGCAAAGGTAGAGACAAAGAGGCCTCTTGACATGTAACGACTCAGTTTTTGACGCATCTTTTCTACCTGTGTCCTACCAAAGCCAGCGCTACTCGGCTTAAATAACGGCGAACCGTTCTTATCTGACGTGATGTACTTACGCATAAAATATAAAGTAGTAAGTAACCGCCGCCTAAGCCAGGGCTAAGGCAGAAACATGCAATACACCATCAGCTCGTTTATTCCATCCTAGGCTACAGTTTCGTGCTTATTATGCACTCATCAGCATGGTATAGGAATTAAACGCGCTGGAGGCCAGAATCCTCTTACAGAGCAAAGAGAGCCAAAAAAAAAAAAAAAAAAACTGGTAGCTAATGCGAAATTAGAACATCAGCTAGTTAGCTACCAGTTTTTGTGGCTTTCTTCGCTCTATGAGAGGATTCTGGCCTCCAGCACGTTTAATTCCTATTCCATGCTGATGAGTGCATAATAAGAACGAAACTGTAGTCCATGTATGGAATAAACGAGCTGGTGGTGTACTGCATCTTGGGAAAATTATTTAAGTCTGTCGCTCATGGGCTCTTGCTCTATTACTTATGTGTGGCAATTCACACATATAAAAAAATAACTATTGTTTTTATAGAAAACATGTTTTGGTAGCGAAAAACGATTGCTATAATAATTTTGGGGGAATCAGCTAATAATTGCTGTTGAAGATACCAGGATCATGCTTTAATAAGTTTTATCTCCTAGCTAAAATCATTTACATTTTTTCTAAAAAAATTATCTTTCATATCTAAAAAAATGCAGCTTTACGGAAAGTTTCTGAAATACTGAAAGGAATACTATATACGTCATGAACCGGATTTATCATTTCCATTTTTAGCCTAATTTCCCGTTAAAAATAAAAGAGAAGAAAAAAGTATTAAAAGTGGCTTAATGCATCTAAAAAATATCGCCAAGTCCAAAAAATATCGCCAAGTTCAAAAAATATCGCCAAGTTCAAAACAAAGTCAAAAAGAAACAAAACAAAACAAAAAAAAAAAAAAAAAAATGAAATAAATGTCGACAAATTAAAAATTTGAAAGTAGGGTATTGAGATGGGGAATTTGTGTGTCGGTCTGTCGGTCTGTCTGTCCCCCCCTAATAACGTTTGAATGAACATTCCGATTTAAACGAAATTTTTTTTGTTGGAAAGATCTCGGCGAGTACAGCTCATTCCCATATTTGATTTTTTGATTTGAATAATTTTTGGTTCAACTTTGAACTGTTCAAACAACCTGTCCTGCGATATTAACTTTTTAGTTAGCAGTCCGATTTGAACAAACTTTTTTTTGTTCGAAAAATCTTTTCAAGGATACTTCATTCCCGCATCTACATTTTCGATTTGAACAATTTTTCGTTCAACATTGAACCGTTCAAACAAGCTGTCACCCCTAATAACTTTTGAGTGAACAGTCCGATTTAAACATTTTTTTTTGTTCGAAGCATCTCGGCAAGGATACTTTATTACCGTACTTAAATTTTAAATTTGAACATTTTTGGTTCAAACATTGATGAACCGTTCAATGTAACCTGTTCCCCACCCTATAATAACTTGTTAACGTGAACCGTCCGAATTTGAATATAAACTTTTTTTTGTTCGAACAAGATACTCCGGAGAGTACGACTCATTCCCACTATATGTCTCGACTTTTTCAAATTTGAACCATATTTTTCGTTCAATGACTGAACCGTTCAGAAAAAATTTAACATGAGCGTCTACTGGGAAATTTAAGTTGAATGTTGATTTTGAACTTAAAGGCGGATTTCCTCCAAACTAACTTTGTAAGAAAATGGTTTTAATAAATAATGTTTGCAAAGTACTTTTCTGAATAATCTTCAGTGAGGAGTCTGATTCCGACTCCGACTCCGCAAACATGGCGGAAATGCAGGCTTAGAAAAAAAATGACCGACTGTGCAGACGATTTTGTGTTTATTTATTCATTTGTTTTATTTTATTTATTATTATTATTATTATTCTTTTTTTTTGGCAGACGATTTTTTTTGTAACAAAAATTTTTCATTCACGAGGGCATTTTATTCTTTATTTAAATTTAACAACTGGCAACGGATTAAAAGTGAAATTCGAGACATTAACGGACGAGTTTTTTTTTCTTTTTTTTCTTTCTTCGATAAAATGTGTTTTGATGCTCTTTGTACTTTTATTTATTTATTAATTTTTTTTGAAAACGATTGAGGATTTTTTCTACGGAAGAACTGCAACAGTTACATTTTTTAAAAGGTGCGACAAAGCTTTATTTATGCGTTTATTTACTTTTTACGTGTCCATTTCATACGATAAGAGGGGCATATTTTGCTTTTAGAAATCAGTTTTAAGTGCTAAAAAGGTATGTTTGACATAATTTTCAGTCTCAGATAATCAAAAGAATAATGATCAGATTCTAGATGTACGGGAAAGTAGGCTCGTTTAGTTCTTGACAGAACTTCTTGTTTCTTCTTACTTTCGTCTCTGAACGTTTCCGTATTTGAGCGTGAATTCTAATTTAAGTTGTTATATTAATTAATTTTACTAATACTTCGTTTGAAAATAACGATAAGGAGATTATATATTAATTGCAATGTTTACGCAACAGATTCGTTCTTTAGCTTATTCAATTATACTCTAAATTAAAATGAACTATTAACTTCTAGAAACTTAATGCCAAGTCGCGTTTATTCTTTAATGAACTTTCATTGTTTAATCTTTAAATGTGTTTTTCTAGTATAATTATAACTTTCTCTACATGTTTATTGGTTTAATTAGAAGGAGTTCATGACGAAAGTGTACATATTTTTTAAGTCTTATGCAATTAGAAACAAATAACTTTTCGATCTCTTTTAATTTGAAAATAATGAATTCCAGCAAGCAATATTGAAACTGGTAATAATCGTAAACGGAAAAGTTAATAACTAATACGAATAATTAAAAATAGCTAGGTTAAAAAAATCATTAATAAATTGCAATAATATTGAACATATTTGTATTTATTAGTCAGGAAACTTACGAAAGTGCTTTTTGTACAACTTAATCAAAGTACACTGCAAAAATAAATAAATAAATAAATAAATAAATAAATAAAGTAAACACGTTCTTGGGAAATAGTTGCTAGCTAATATGCCAAATTTCGCAGAACACCAGAAACATCGCAGAACACCAAAAAGTTGTTGAAATAAATTTGGAACCTTCCTGAAACGTTCATAAACCTACCACATGAAAACTGTCCCATGCCTGCAATACAGCAAGGAGTTTTCCAATTGTCACATTTCTAACTTTCTAGGAAGGGGCTTTAAGCGTTTATAAAACATAGAAAACATAGCGGAAGCTAAGGCAGAATTGCAAACAGATGCCAAGTAGCTAACTTGCCTGTTTTTCTTGCAAGGCTGCAATATACAGAAACTAAATGTCACCCGTGCTTGGGACTGCCATTCCATACCTTACTGTCATTCTGAGCCTTAAATACTTTAAAGTATTTACATCTTTACTGCCTATCGCGAACTTACGTTTCTCTTCATACAAGCTCTTCACTTCCTTGAAAGTTTGACAGCCAGAACACGCCAAAACAAGAAAATAACATAAAGACTGGTTAATAGTTCTCGCTTCGACCAAATATTTCTAACGTCATTCCATAGACGTTAAATGCTCATAAAATTGTTTATTAAATAATTTTCTCAATCACTTCACCGTACAATGAAAACTGTATTTTCCTCGCCGCTTCCCGAAACTTGTTATTAATTCAGAAAATTAAATTAAAAGTTTACAAAATTACCTTCGCTTCAGCACCGAGATTGCAGAGCATTTAAGCATTTTGTCACATTAAATTATAAGTCAAGGCTTTTAATGAAGTTGTGGAATGTGTTTTAGAAACTATTCTCTGGCATTAAAAACATTAGTGAAAGTCATTACAATGCATTTTCACCAAAGAGTTGCTAAATTTGTTACTTTATGTTAAAAGGTTAGAGGGAATTACAGTTCATAACTAAGTTAGACTTAAAAAGCAAAATATTATCGGAGGTGCTATTTCCGAGTGCACTTGAAAGAAGGGTCTTAAAGTTTTGGACTCAGAAAATAAGTGGTTTATGGAAGAACACAAAGGATTAAAATTGGATTTACCAAAGTAAATAAAATTATGCGTCTTTATTATTCACTACAATTGTTTTTTAAAGTAGTTGTTTAATTATACTTCACTCCTAATAATCATTAGCTTCAGAAGTCACTATAGTGTGAAAGATTCAGAAAATTATTTAAATTGTATGAAAAAAAAACAATCCTTAACTCGGCGCTTTTCAAACTTTTGGAACTCGCCCCACTGACTTTTTAATCGTTAATTTTCACCAAAACCCCGACCTCTCTTCATTAAATAGAAATATAAATACTCGGTCATATTAGTGTGTTGGTGCTAAATCTGCTAAATACGTACACTGCAAAAAATGAGCTGTTGTTTTTACAGTATAATACTGGCAGCCGAGGTTCCAATTTAAAACTGTAAAACTCACAGCAATGAATTGTAAAACTAGCAATTTGACAGTTTCTTACTGTAAAGTTAGCAATTTTACAGTTTATTGCCGTAAAATTTAGCTGTATTATACTGTAAAAACAACAGTATGATACTGGCAGCAGAGGTTCCTGTTTTAAACTGAAAAATGCATGGTAATAAATTATAAAATTAGCAATTTTACAGTTTAGTACTGTAAAATCAGCAATTTTTACAGTTTATTACCATAAAATTAGCTGTATTATACTGTAAAAAACATTCATTTTTTACAGTGTACTACCAAGATACCAAACTAGATAAACTAGATATATTTTCTAAAACAAAGAAAATTTTGTTTTCACACTAAATAATAGGTTTCCACTGCGGTCGTAGATTTATCATATTGCAAATATCGCAATGGCGAGGGGTCCCTATAACTATAGAAAACTCGTAGGGGTGTGATTTTTTCCGAAAGTACAACTAGGTTTATATTTATTTATTTTCTACTTTTTCTTTGGGGAAATTTCTTTCCGACTCGAAATACTTTACAGTTATTATTATTTCTATACCTTTTTTTTTTAAACTATTATTCAATCTTAAACGCTTTGATGCGGCAATTATGAAGAATTATGTGTTAAAGGTTTTTTCACATAAAAATTTCGTTCATCAAAAATACTTTCACAAACCTATTTAGAACATTGTTTTCGTTTATTTTTTGATAAAAGAAAATACCACAACGATAAAATGCACTAATTTCTAGCAAAACTTCAAACATGTGTTTTATTAAAGCAGTGAGTAACCGCCTCTAAGCAAGGGCTTAGTGCATGTGTTTTATTGTCGCAAGTACCCTTTCTCTCAATACAAAACAAATAACCTTATGTATATAAAGGCACCTGCCAAAAGTAGTGTCCTACAAGTTTTAGCATTTTACTGTTGTACCTAATATATTCCTTTCATGTCTAAGCACAGAAATTTATGTAATTCTTATCTGAAAATATAGTAAAAATGAATGCTAAGTTTTAACATTTAGATATAAGAAGTAATAATTGAACCATTCATTGAAAAAACCAGTCAAGTGACAAGTTTTATAAGTTTGAAAAATATTTATACTCTTATTTAAAAAAAAATCGATAAGTACTGTCGTCCCTGCTTAATCGGGTAACGGATAAACGAATACCCCACATATACGAATAAAACCGTCCGGAACCAAACATTTCCCCATAGACGCAATGTTAAATATCCCCGCTTAATCGAATGATTTCCCCGGATATTAGAATAATAATTGTCAGCTTCTGTAAAATTTTTGCTAAGATAAATTTCGAATAAAATAAAAGTGTTTCCTCAAGAGCTTGAGCAAGCAAACCACTATTGTGGCCTGTTTCAGAAAATAAAAGTGAAAGGCGGAAAAACAATTTTTTTTGTAACACAAGTTGTAAGTTATTTTTTATGATTTTCATATGACCCGTACAGAATAAAAACTCAATTATTATACTGTTTTGTAGTTTACTTTGCAAATTTCAAAATCTTTTTACCAATAACATTATTATTTCCTTTATATAACTATTTCTTTGTTATATTACGTTTTGAGACGAAAATTGTTATAATAGAAAGGTAAAAAATTGTTCCCCGCTTAATCAAATACCCCACTTAATCGAATAAAATTTCTTGGAAGCGACCGTATTCGTTTAAGCGGGGCCGACAGTATTACTATTTTAAACTGAAATTCATATATATTTAGATATATTTCTTTCAATAAAAAGTGTGATTGAATTATTTAATGTGATGATATAAATGCTTACTTAAAATCAAAATTTTTGTCAATTGACTGGTTTTTGATATAAACGATTCAATTATGCAATGTAGAATAGGGTCAGGTGGGGTAAAATAAGTCACGGGGTAAAATAGGTCAATTTTTTAAAAAAAATCATTAAAAATAAATTGATGCAATTTTTTTTCTGTGCTGCTGGTTTTATTTATACCAGATACTAGTGATTATTTTATAAGCAAAATTAACTACAACTTCAACTTTAGAGTAACAGATGTAAGCCATTTGATGTGTTCCTGAGTAGAAGTGAGAATGTGTTTATCATAAAAACTTTTCATTTGAAGAAAACAAGAGGTAAGTGCACTTTTTTTTTTTAAACCTACTACATAGAGCATATTTTCAAGATTAATTTCCTAAAAGAAGAAAGTAAAAGCAGCAGAAAATTATTTTTTAGGGTGTAAAAACGTGTGTGGGGCAAAATAGGTCACGTTTGGTCTTTGATTAGGCTTAGCATACAGTATATGTTTAACACTTTTTTCTGCTTTTAAAACCACTTTTTTTTCTTTATGTATGAATGTACTAATTTAAAATATGCTACTTACTGCTTTGTCATTGTCACTCTCTTTACATCAAAATAAAATTACCATTTTGTTATAAAAGATAATAAAATTATTAAAAGAACAAATTTTGGTTACAGCTTTTAGAAATTAGATTTAAACCATAATATTATTAGTCTCTTTTTTTTCTCAGAAAATGCCTTTGAATTATAAGAGAAAGACATTGACAAATCTGTACCTCAGAACCAGACTAACGTAAGTCCATTTTCGTCATCTTTCAGTAGAGGGGAAAAACGATGTATTCGACAATCGTTTTTCCCCTCTACCGAAAAATGACGGAAATGGACTTACGTAAGTCTGGTTCTGAGGTACAGAAATTACAGCGAAAATGATGTTCTAGAAGCAGTAAAAGAAATAAAAGAAAATGAATGTTCCATACGCGGTACAGCAAAGAAGTTTAACATACCGTTTGATACCCTTAGAAGATAGGGTAAGTGCTCCAGTAGCCATTTAAGAGATCTTTTGTGGATCTTATCTAACCTAGAACTTTCAGCTATCACTACAGCAAAAAAAAAAAAAAAAAAAAAAACAAGGTAAAACTTTAGAATGAACCTTTCTGATAGTGAATCACCTACTTGTTTCAGAAATTAAAAAAAAATTATGTTTAAATCCAAGCTGTTGTCAACACTAGTAAATGCTCCAGTAGTCGGCCACAGAAATCCAGCGCTCGGCCACGTTGAATCCAGTAGTCGGCCACTTCATTTTCATTGATCTTATCTGATGTAGGGGGTTGAATTAAAAAAACAAAACAAGGGGAAACTTACAACGAATCAGACCTGTACTTTGGGGGGTCAGGAGGGAGGGGGGCAATTGTCCCCCCTCCCGGTTTTGAGAAATCAGTTAATTAATATATAAGTGGGCGTGGTGTTTGCTTCTTTTTTCCGATGAAATTGATTTGTGTTTCCACCCTTCATTAGGGGGGATCAGGAGGGGGGGGGGTAATTGACCCCCCTCGATTTTGAGAAATCAGTTAATTAATATATAAGTGGGCGTGGTGTTTGCTTTTTTCCGATGAAATTGCATTGTGTTTGCACCCTTTGTCCCCCCCTCCTCTAAAAACTTGAAATGACGGGCATGCAGCTATATAACGCCCTGCAGCTGTATTATACTTAGTCTGGTCATATTTTTCGTGGTACCTCTGGTACTCAACTTGTGTAGATAATCATATTAGTGTACTTTTTGATACACTATGTACTTTACTTATTTCTCTAACTATCAATCTACCATTATTAATTTTAGACAGTACAATTAGCGCAGAATTCTCGGGACATTAATGTTTTTATACTTTAGCTGCCTAAAAACAGTTTTATTTTAAAAACTCGAGTTAAAAAAGGATTTTTTCTGAATAACGTCTAAATATCTATGTCTATATCAAAAAGAAAATAATTTAAAACATCAAAAAAAACTTCATAAGGGTATGAGTATAAATGGCGCAACACTTTTTTCCCAACATACTTGGCCCCCATCCATCCCTTTTCCTCAATATTTTACAATTCAAGCTACCCTCTTCTACCACACTATAACACACACCCAAATTGTTGGTAAGGAATTGCGACAAACCCTGTTTCAAGCAAGGTGTATGTAGAAAAGAAAGCTCGCAAATTTATACATGGAATGTCCCACTTGGGGGCAAGACTGTGTACACTGTTCTTTTCTGTGTGTCAGCAACTGGTCAGTACATGGCCCCTTTAACTGTATATAAAGGGAAACACCTATATGATACATGGACAAAAGGTGGTCCAGATGAAGCAACTTTTACAGTTAGCCCCTCAGGATAGATGCATGATGATGCGTTCGAAAAATGGATGGACCACTTTATAGACAACATTAAAAAAATTAAACTTACCCTTTTAGTTTTACTCAATGGTCACGGCAGTCATTTGACTTATGGGACTGTTATAAAAGCAATTGACAATCAAGTCATACTTCTTTGCTTCCCAACAAATACAAGCCGTGCTCTACAACCGCTTGACGTTGGAGCATTTGGGCCATTAAAATTGAGTTGGAAAAAAAAATTCTCAAGAACTGGTACAGGGAAAGTCGTATGCGAAGTATTGGAAAAGCAGTTTTTCCTTCATTATTGAGAAAGCTGTTTGAAGAGCTTCCCTCAGAAAATGGTGTTGGAGGGTTCAGAGGAAGTGGTTTGTTCCCTCCAAGGAGAGAAGTTCCCTACAAACGAATGTTAGGGAGTCATACCACAGAGCATATTTTAAGCGATACAGTTGAAGAAGTGGCGTCCACCTCGAATATCATCAATAAAAGTGAGACACAATACTAATCAAGTTTACTTTCACCATTTAAACATATAAGAGATGCTATTGTAAACACGCTGTCTCCTGCACAAACAACTGATTGCAAAGAAGCGCTAAAAAATGCGAAGAGAAAAAGAACGCGCATGCAGAAAGAAGCAGGAGAAGTTTTGACCAACTCGGCAAGTCTGCAGAGATTGTAAGCAGAAAAAGTCAAAAGAGAAGAAAAATCAGCGAACATGCCTTTGAAGAAACGCAAAAGAAATGAGTAGTTACAAGTCGAGTTTCTGGGGAGGGAAACAAAAAGGATATTTCATGGTATCATTCTTTCCCATAATAAGGGAGAATATACAGCAAAGTTAGCAAAAGAATTCAAAAGTTCCGTTTTTTTAAATTTATTTTTCAAAGAGAGATAATGTTTCGGAGATCGATGCATTATAAATAGTGAAGTCCTTCCTGACCCCAAAATGAACCAGAAAGGACAGTATTATTTCATGTAAACATTTACATTAATTATTTTCTCTCAAACATTGTATAATTAACATCAATAAATTGTGTAATTATTGTTTTCAAGGCATGACTTATTTTACCCCACGACTGACCTATTTTACCCCACGCTATGGGGTAAAATAGGTCATTGACAACATGTTTTCCAACTTATTTTTCAGTAATAATATTTGTTTTTCTCAAAGATATTTTTCTTAAAATCTCATAAGGACAAATACATTTGCATATCCTGAACAATTTTTTCCCTGGTTCAATTGATATATTTTTCACTATTAATGTGTAATTACAAAATGTGCTGTTTTTGACCTATTTTACCCCACCTGACCCTATTGTAAAAACTGTGGTTGATTAAAGAAAAAGCGTTTCGAAAAGGAAAGAAAAATGAAAGTCTTAAATTTGGCTATAATTTTTGACTGAAAAAAAATTCAGCAGCTGAGAAACAAACCCCCCTTCCTTTTTTTGATAAATCCTTTTGTTTAATTAGTAGTTTGTACTGGCCTTAAAGAATTATTTTTGTTTCTAGGATTTGGTAGCTGGTTCTGCAATCTCTATAAGAAAACTGATCTTCATTTGACCAGTTAATTAAAATAGAACCGAAAATATATTTTGCTTATTGCTAGTTTGTTTCCATTTATGTTATTGAATTAATTTCAGTTTATGAAGCGTTGCTTTGGATAGCACCGCTGTTTCAAGTCTGTATTTATTTTGGGATTGATTACAATACCCAGGATACTAATTTCGCTCTCTGTTGTAATGAAAATCGCGTCGGTGTACATTTATCGATTTGCTTTACAGGAGATACTGCGATAGTAGATAAAGGGAAAGAGAAATCGCGAATGTTTCATCTTTCGGATGACTTCATTGCTTCATTTTAATATTTATTTCCTCTTTTTTTCACTCTACTTTCAGTACGAAAGAAAAATATTATTTTACATTTAATTTTTGAATATATATTTCTATCTTAACGATATTTATATTTTTGCTCGTGGGGGGACCATTTGCGCTTACCCTTATCTCGAAGAAACCTCCTGATGAAAGAGCAGAAAAAATAAGAGATCAAACCCTAGCAGCATAATCTCATTGGCAGATGATCGGCCATTCATCGAAATCTGATGAAATTCTCATCGGCCGATGATCGAATTCGATGAGTTTTCATCGGGAATTGCTCCAATATGTCTCATTGGCCAAACATAATCCGAGCAGCAAAATCCGATAAGTTTTGCTCGAAATACGATAAGATTTGGAGCAATTTACGAGCAGTGCAGTCCCGTACCGATGAATTTAGGATCAATTTTGGATGCTCATCTTACTTACATCGGGAAAGTTGATCGGAAGGATATCGCTTTCCGATGAAAAGTAGCTCATCGAAAACCGTGCTCGGATACTGATCAGAACGATGTCATCCTGCGTTACGGGAACAGTTTACGAGGAGTTGGATGATCGGCAGAGCAAAATCCGATGAGTTGATGCTACTTGGGAAGTTTTATCCTTGTTAATTTTAGAAAAATTTTCTATCATAAGCATCTCGGGCCTCGGTGGCTCAAAGATCACCTCGAAAGCAAAAGTTTGCTGGCTCGATTCCCGCCAGTACCTGGATGTTATTTCCTGTCTTTGTGCTGTAAATCCTTCTTGTACTGTCTTATCTATCCATAAAAAATCTATGTATGTATGTTTTTTTCTTATACAAATCCAGTTTTCGTCGGATTTTCATCAAACTTGGCACAGAGGCTCCTTGATGCACTAGAATTCACATAGGTGGGGGTTTTGAAATTTTAAAAAAATCCAAAAAGTTCAAAATTCAAATTTTGTGTCTCAAAATGGCTACTTTCTTCCAATTTTAAATATATAGCGTAATAGAAATAAGCCTTTAAGCATACAATTTGATAAAACTTAACACATTTAAATATGAGTATTTTCCAACAAAGATTACGATTAACAATGAATTATCAATTTAAGGCTCATCTATTTCATTTTAGCAGGAAATAAGTTAAAAACAATTATAATTCATCTTGTAATTACCTTGGAACATTGGCACAAATATTTTATGACGCAGAAAAATTAAAGGTTCCTGTAAGAGAAAACTATGCTGTATTAATAGGCACCCGGGAAACTCCTAGAAATAATCTAGTATCTTAATAAAGAAGTTCCACCGCTTTCGAGGCAATGGCACCCAAACTCTGCGCAGTATGCGTTAAAAACTATGCGCATGACCACAACAACAACAATAAAAGCACCTAAATATCTAAGAATGAAATGTGGTTAACGTTTTTTAAAGGTTTCTAAAGCATATACTTCGATAAATGAAAAAAAATAAATGCTGCGCTATTTTAATTTCTGGTGAGTATGTAAGTATGACAAGTCCTCACCCATTGACTGTAACTATTCAAATCAGCTCCATACGTTATTCAACTAATTATTTCGAAATGTCTGAAATCAGAAACTTTAAGTGTCAAAAGTTTTCCATTGGAAATAACAGAGCAATTGTATTACAAATTATAAAATGTATTTGTATATGAAACGTACTATGCGTGAAAGTGTATTATCATCTAAACCTACAGTCTAATTAATCATAATTAGTGACGTCCAAACAAAGTTTTAGCTCAGATAAATTCCTCGTTCATCATTTTCAAAACCATTTCAATTGATCTCACTGGCAAATGTCATAACGCAAATTAAATCGATTTTGAGCTTCAAAAGATATAAATTAAACACGAATTAGAGTTTACGCTAGATATGTTGAATATTTTAAACTTATGCGAAAAAGCAGTATTTTTTCAAAAACAGAATAATATTCTTCACTTATTACGATTTCCCCTGAATTACTAGGTACACAACAAAAGGTAAAGTAATTTTGAGCACTTGTGAACAATGTAGTTTAACCAAAGATATAACTTCGAACCGTTTCATGTTTTCTAGTATCTTCGACTTCAAAAGCAACTGCGGAACCAATAGGAATATATGCAATGAGGTACCGCCCATAAGCCAGGGCTGAGGCAGAACTGAAGCAAATGCACCCACAGCTCGATCATAGCATCCTAAGACTGCAGTTTCGTCCTTATTATGGACTCCTCAGTTATGAATCATTGTCTATTACTAACTGAGGAGTCCGTAATAAGGACGAAACTGCAGTCTGAGGATGCTATGATCGAGCTGTGGGTGCATTTGCTTTAAATAAGAATATATTTTCATTCATCACTTTTAAAAATCATTTTAAAAGAGCTTGAAATTAAATACGTTTTTGGTGGATAAATGAAAAATTATTAATTTATCAAAAAAGTAAAAAAAATTCAAGAAAATAAATATTGGTTAGTTTTTTCACTACACTAACCTACAATGTACAGGGATACAATCATCAGAATAATTTTGAGCTGAGTAATTTAACCTTGAACCACCTCATATTTTCTAGCATATGTGACATTGAAAGTAACAAACAGGTCTATTGAGAATGAAGTGACGGTTTGAAAGTTATGTTTTAATGGTAACTGAAGTTGCTGAAGCCTGCACTCGGTTATTCTATGCAGTGCGATAAATATTAGAAAATATAAGCAGATTAATCGGGCATAGACGGCCAACTTGCCGATTAATTATAATCTTTCAAATGTTGCCGATTAATTGGTAACATTTGGCCGATGAATATTTGATAATATTTGATCAAAACTGATGCATTTTGAATATTTTTGTCAGCAAAATTACTTTACAATACTTAACAAAAATTTTTGATTAATAAATTAATAAACAACAAAAAATAACTTTCTTCAAACGCAAGAATAAAGTGCAGTATGAAAGTGTAGAAAAAACAAAACAAATAATTCAAAACTGGGAATATATAACGGAACGAAATTAAAAAAAAAAATGTTAAATAAATAAAGTTGTCTAATGCAAATAAATATGCACTTTTTTCAATGTTACAACATTTTCATGTGTCATTGGTGACATTGTTAGCATTAAAAATAATCACCATGATCATTAATCGGCATGGCCGATTAAACGGAAGATTTTTAACACTCGATTAATTGGTAATAGGCAAACTTTCTTATCGGTGCATCCCTACATAAGAGTTTTGAATATATGGAAATTTTACTTTTGTTCACAAAGTTGGATTTATTTCAAAACATTTACACTGGAAACTAGCGATTTTATTATCTTCGATCGGACTTTTTTAAAACTATCTGATAGCCTCCGATAGTAACTTTTAAAACATAATATACACTGGCCACATAAAGCAGTGTGCAACCGCCCCTAAGCAAGGGCTAAGGCACAAACATAAAATACACCGCCTGGTGTTCTAATTTCACATTAGCTACCAGTTTTTTTGGCTCTCTTTGCTCTATAAGAGGCTTTTTGCCTCCAACTCGGTTACTTTCGTATTCCATGCTGATGAATGCATAATAAGCACGAAACTGCAGTCCATGGATCGAAATAACCGAGTTGGCGGTGTATTGCACTCGTCACATAGTTACACAAAAAATGGCAATATACTTATTGATTCATTGCTAGTAAATATCCTGCTCTAAAACTGATACATTAACGTGTTGATCTTTTTTTCTCTCTATCTCTTTTTTTTTTTAAAGATTTCACGGATGCTACGTTGTTGACATTTAACCCTTTAAGCGGTTTGCCTGTACAGCGTACGTGCTACCTCGGTACGTAAATTGGCCTCATCTGGTTTGCCCGTACGGTGTACGGGCACCGATATTTTCTGATTTCCTTTTCTGGTTTACCCGAATTTTTCATTATTGAAAGAGACTATTTAGTAGTATTATTTTTCAACTGATAGTGTAGCTTGTTCATCTAAATAAAATGCTTTTCATCCAAAAAAAGGTTACAGAAAGATTTTTTTTCCATATTTTCGACATTGCTGTATGAACCCATATGTTGTCTGCTGTAAAAACGGAGAAGCATTGAAAACGAAAAAAAAAAATTAAAAAATTCCTATTATTCATATTCTGTTACGTATGGTACTTAACAAAATGCAATAAAAAATATGCCTTTTTTGGAAGCATTTCTGGTAAAATAATTGACCACTTAAAGATACTAAAAGATATTGAATATTTTAAAATGTAATTAATCTTCTTAATATTGTCTTAAAAAGCAATAAAGGATAATATTTAACCTAAGCGGAGTCAACGCTACTTTTCCGGGGGAAAAAAATCAACTTTGCATTGATTGAACGTGAGGAAAATCTTCCTCTAAGTTATTCCAAAATGTTTAGCTTTTCGTGAAAATATTTGCGCCACAATTTATAATACCGACAGCTTTCTGTGATGCGCCCGTTTCGACATTACGGGCTCAAACTTTTCACTCAATTTCGGATATGGCAAATAAGTTATGACATAAATTTCAGTTTATATTAAATGTGTGAGTAAGTTGAAGACTCCAGCATTCGATGAAACTATCCTTCCAACTTATTCGATGTTAAGCAGAATTTCGCATTACTAAACATTGATTAAGATATTGTTTTACAAAATCTCAGATGAGAAGGATCTACCAATTCAATAACGGCTAATTTGTTTTGCTAGAAAATCATTCCATTTTTTAAATTATTTTATTAATGAGCATCTAAAATTGACGACATATTTTAAAATAAAGTTCATTCTCGGAGCTGCTTTACCGTAGCAGCATTACCGTATACTTTCAGATAAACATAAACTCTTACAATTGAGTTATTTCTATTCAGCGATTTGTGGAAAACAAGAAAAAAATAATAAGAAGAAATTTAGGAGCAGAAATAAAAAATGGTAAAACTTTGCGTTCAAAATTCAAATGCTCTAAGTTACGTTTACGATAAATTTCATCCGAATTTTCATTAGTTGAACTCTTAAAGTGTTTTTTGTATCACATATTTACTAGTGCTTAACTTACCATTCTCGCTATAAAAATAATTCCCGTAACTGATTTTTCTTTTCTTTCCTTTCTTATATTTATTTTTTAAATAGTACATAATAAAATAAATAGTTGGATGCCTTGTCAAGAATAAATTGATATGTTTTGAAAAGAAAAAAGACGTCCTTGCCAATAAGGTCATTAAAAAGAAAAACCTGTTTACACTAGTTTGAAAAACATGTGTCGTGTTGTCTTGTTTCAAAGTGATCTTGACTGAATTTTGAAGCAGGTAAATACTAAACGGTTTCATATTTATTCTTTCTTAATTTTAGGCAGCTATACAACAATCTAAGAGATTTTTCCTCGTTTTACGTCAGTCAATGCAGTGACACTATTAGGTATGAATGAGCAGTTAAATATAGGGAATTATTGATCGAAGTTACGCCGAATGACTGTTCTTGCCTTTTTCAGAAAGAATAATTTTCGTATTTTTTAAATACAAAATTCAAGCAAATGTCTGAAAATTCTGATAAGTTTCTCTGTTATTATTATTTTTTGTCTAACTTACAATACATTGAAACACACACTTGCGATTATACAATGTTTTCCATTGTATAATCGTAAGAAGAGAGTAGAAAAAGAAGAAAAGGAAAATAGAAAGAAAAGACAACTAAAAAAAGACACTGTAGAGACAGTTTAAAAAGCAAGAACTTCAAATAAAAAATGAACAGCGTAGGTTTAATGAAACATATGTTGTTTCGTTTTAAGAAGGAGAACAATGTAAATGTTTCTTGTTAAAAGTTTCATGAAGTAAATCGCCATTTTTGTTTCTTCATTCCGATAGTTTTGAAACATTTCCAGTTCAAAGTTTTATCATGTAGCATTATGTTAGTTTTCCGAAAGCAAATTTCAAAAGGAAAATATTATTTTACCTTTCATTTAAAAAAAAGTAAGTACGTCGTTGTTTTTTCGATACAGCTATTGAAAACTGCTTTTAATGACAATATTTTGGGTTTTTTAAAGATCCAAAAGAATTGTAATAGTTAAATATAGCTTAAAAGAGACATTGCTTTACTTTCTTTTACTTCAATTTCAAAACACACCTATTAAGTTATGAAAGTCATTTTATCTTTGGAATACAATTAATACTTGGCTTTTTTTTATCTTCATGGTAGTTTTAAATTCAATACAAATGCTTCCAAATGCAATTTTAAATTCAGTATTTTTCAACAAATATAATAAAGTCAAACTTACGAGACTATTATAATAAAATAACGAATGTATTCAGAAAATGTCGAAAACAAAACATCCTTGATTTTCAAATACTAAAGAACCTGTTTTATACTAGAGAAAAAATTGGTCAGATTTCCAATATTTTCTCCCAGACTTAACCCTTAAGTAGAAGTAATATTGAATCATGGGCTTACTCTTTAAAAAGATTCATAGTCAAATGCATAGAGGCTATCTAAGTAATAGATGGCTTCCTACTATTCAGCTTTTAAAGCAAAACTTTTTTTTAAAAGAAAATGCAATTTTTTTAAGGCTAACTTTTGTCCTCTGTTGGCTTTTTAGAGAGAATAGAATATAAAATCAAATCAAGCACTATGTAATCTTATAAGCGAGTCATTTTAAATTCTGTTTAATGCAAGCTCTTTTTTGTTGTTTCAGCCAGTGGTCGGAAGTAGCGAGCTACAAGTAGCGAAACTACTGTAGTAGCTACATTTTTTAGTAGTTTGTAGTGTAGCGCACTACTTTTTAAAAAAAGTAGAGAAGTGAGTAGCGCGATACAAAAAAATAGTAGTTGGTAGCGATTTCTGGAAACTACTTTAAAATTAAAAAAGTAATAAATAAATAAATGGAAAAAAATAAAAAAGAGAGAATCAAAGAAACAATCAAAGAAACAGGTTTAATTGACTCTGACTGGTGCAAATCTTGCACGAGTACAGCAGCGGACGTAATGAGAAATAAGAACCACGAATATATGAGCTGATCCTTAGATACATCATTTTGACGAAATACATTATCTCTGAAGCAATTTCACCCACAGCTCCAATTGCAGCAGTTCTGCCTAAGCCCTGGCTTATGGGCGATAGTATATTGTACATTACATTCTATCTGTTTGATGTCATTGGTTTATTTGGATCATAACTTTTATATTCCTTCTAATAATTTCCATGTTCCTAAATATTCTGTCAAGAAATTAAAAAAAAAAAAAGAAAAAGAAAAAATTGAAGGTTGAATTCTTTCAATCTTACAACTTTTGAATCCTTTCTTGTTTCGAATATTCGTAAAAATTGTAAAAAAAAAAAAAAGACTAAAGGACTAATTTTAGCAAAAAAAAAAAGAAGGGGAAAAAAAGAAAAGTAACAAATAAATTCAAAGACAATTCCTAGTTCTATTTCATATTCAAATGAGTTAATTTATTAATGTAAACTACTTTTCGAATTTTTTCGGTCAATCCTCAAACGGTGCATGCTTTTTATTTATGTACTCTTTAAAAAGTAGCGAAGTAGCGACTACAATTCAAAAGTAGTTTGTAGTCGCTACATTAAAAAAAAAAAAAAAAACTAGTTGTAGTTGTAGTTAACTACATTTATAACGAAGTAGTTGTAGTTGTAGTTCGCTACAAAGGAAATGAAGTTTTTTTTTTTCAACCACTGGTTTCAGCCATATCTATGTTGCTTCATAGGGATCCTTGTGAATTTTTCTACCATTGTTCTATGTTTGTTTGTATGTATGTGTGTGTGTGTGTGTGTGTGTGTGTGTGTGTGTGTGTGTGTGTGTGTGTGTGTGTATGTGTGTGTGTGTGTGTGTATGCGTGTGTGTGTGTGTATGTGTGTGTGTGTGTGTGTGTGTGTGTGTGTGTGTGTGTGTGTGTGTGTGTGTGTGTGTGTGTGTGTGTGTGTGTGTGTTTGTGCGTGTGTATATATATATATATATATATATTACTATTATAAAAAGCAAGAATGATCAAAGAATTGGAGATACTTTAATTTTGAACGAAAAATTTCATTATTGTAGATAAAAGATGAGGAAAAAAGAGTTGAAATACTTCTTATACTTCTTGATGAGGATTGGGCGCCGACAATCAGACGATAATGCAAGATAATGTAATTTTAGGAAATTGATATCAGCGTATCAAACAGATAAGTATAATAAAATTTCGCAAATCAATCGACAATGAAAATGCTTCGTACTTTGGTAATTTGATTGTGGAAATTTGTTCCACTGCAGTAGACATTCTAGCATTAAACAACTTATATTGGGAGGTTTACTTGATAAATGAGTTAAAATCATTATTTAGTGTGAATCAAAATAAAGAAGTGAGTATTTCAGAGACTCTTCTGTTAAAGTAATGAGACAAATCAGATTACTAAAGCATAGCTATAAGCAATGATCGCAAAGAGTCGTGAACTTGTGTTTCAATAATTCGATCGATTCAGGAGAATTTGGGGTGTAGTGAAATGGCAAAGTATTTTGGTATGTTAGCAGCGTTACCTACATGGCAATATTTTAATTATGTTGTTAAACATATAGCTTGTTCTCAGATGAAGCCCTTGTTTTATTTTATTTATTTCTTGTTTTTTTCTTTTCTTTTCTCTTTTTTGTAGGGATTTTTTTTCCTTACTTGTTCCGTACTAAATTTATTCGAGGCCGTGATGGTCTGATCAGTAAAGCATCGGACTGGAGGGTCCCGGGTCCGATGGTAGTCAGTCGAAGATCCGTCGTGTTAGCTAATGGTGAGTGTTGCACTCAAATATGTTCGTGATTATAAAGTCCTCGTATTTCCTATTCCAAATCAATACCAATCGGATTGCTGGGTCAGGGGTTGCTCAGCTCCAGGGATCATAAAACAGAGCGCTCTTCGTGGTCCCATCCAGCAGCGGGAGCCATGTGTGGTGTTAGGCCCGTCAATTAGGGTTGTCAGGGGGGGGGTGGGCAAATGCCCCCTCTGGCTATGAGAAATCAATGTATTAACATATAAATAAGCGTGGTTTTTGCTGTTATCCGATGCAATTATATTGTGTTTGCACCCTCTGCGCCCCCCCCGGAAAAAGTTGAAATGACGGGCCTGAGTAGTGGTATGAAAGGAGGACTCTAAAGTGTTTAGTGCAGAATTTTTTTTATATTTATCTGTTGTTTTACTTGAAGTGTTTAAAAGTATATAACTTATATCGAATGTCTCTTTTATCACCATCTTAAATTTTTAACAAAAAATAGAGACTCTGTAAACAATTCATTGTGACCAACTTGAATGAAGTAATAATAAATCATTATATCTATCGATTTTCTAATTACTAAGTAAAATCATAAGCTCTTTCCTTTCCATAAGGTTAATCGCTAAATTTCATGTCATCAGAGCAAATTGCTAATTGAGGTAATTTTCCATGACGTGTAATTTTTCTTTTCTGAAAATGAGACAGAATTTTCCTCTTGAATGGGAGAATTAGTCATCATTATTCCATGAAAAATTCATTAGGGAACTCATCTTAGAACATTTGCGTTTGTTTCTAGATCACCAGGTAAAAAATAGACAAATGATGAAACTTCAGTATCTTGGAAGAATGGTGGCAATGTTATGGCTTAACAAATTGCTAGTATATATTCCTGTTTGGCTTAATCATTATAGGTTATTACAGGCTGTTACAGGTAATTTGTCAATTCGGATGCTAACACAAGCCTGCTTTGGGTGTGCATTTTAGGTGTTAATAAATGAGTGTTATGTAGTTTTCAGCGTTTAAATTGAAAATGACCTTTACTTGCAAAATTATGTTTTATTTTGGAGAGGGGGGGGGGGGTAGGAGTGCAAAGTTTTGACTTCGTAACGAATTGAAAAGATGCTACTTGATTTAATTGATTTTGAACATTTTTAAAATTGATTTTGAACATTTACCTCTGGATTCAAAAAAAAAAAAAAAAAAACTTCTTTTTCCCGCCTTATCATAGGGCGTGGACATTCATTTCCATATTGTTCCCATTAATGTTCCCGCGTTATATTATTCATTTTTAATCTTTGTCAAGTTTTATGTAACCACTAGCGGTACCCGCACGGCTTTGCCCGTGGTATAAAATTAAGAGTTCATTTGTACAATAAGTGATATAGCAGAAAAAATGCTCTTATTTTAGTTATAATTCAACTACAATTCCTTCAAAGTATGATATAAAAATTTGGTATGGACCCCACACTACTTCCTTTTACGTGTACATTTCTTAGTAGATGCCTTAAGTGCTAAAATAGTGCTTGGAGAGAGCAAGATAACATTTCAAACATTTGTATCCCTAGTTTGCCACGAAACAATGCAAAAAAATGTTTTACAATGATTAATCTCCTAAATATCACCGATTTTAACATCATTCAGTGGATTTTTCGCAAAATATCGCCAATAGCGCCAAATTGAATCCCCCCAAAAAAATTAAAAACAAATCGCCAAATTTGTCGCCAGATTGGCGACAAATACTTGGTGACCAAAGGCTTGGCGATGTATCGCCAAGTGGTCGCGCCAATTCATCTGCATTGAAATTAACACTGATTTACTCCATAAAAGGGGTAAAGCATCCCATTGTGACATTCAAATGAAACCCCAAGGGGAGATGCACAAAAATAAGCCAAAAGAGAAAATAAGAACAATTTTGTTGCTCACAGAAACCAACAGAAATCTTACCAAAATTTGAAAGAAGAAGAAAGTTTCCTTTCCTAGCTTTAAAAACAAAACAATACATTTTCCGAAATGAAACACTTTAAAAAGAACTTTGCAATTATACGATATTTGCAATTATACGCAATTTATACGATGTTTGGTTAATCTTTGTGCTTTGGGTACCCCTTTCTCGCTAAATGGGCGATATACTACTGTTTCCAAACGTTGCCAAAATCAATATTGCTGAAATGCAAAATCTATGAAAATGAAAAAAAAAAAAAAAAAATCCGCCAAATCTTTTAATTAAGTCATTAGTATATTGGAAACAGGGTTGCCAGAAAAATACTACGCTCCTTATTTGGGCCGAAAAAATACTACCGTAGTATCAAAAATACTACGTCTGGCAACGCTGGAAAAAGAACGAAACAAAAATAAGTATGAACACGTAACCATGGTAACAACATGAAAAGTTGATTTCCGTTGATAAAATAATTCATTTCATCTCTATTTTCAAACAAATTTTATTCTCGAGCTCAACCATTTTAGAATCGTTTGGCTTGCTTTACTGAAGGTAAGCCTTGAATTCCGGGATTCTAAAAACAATTGTTATTGCTCTCCTGATGATCGTAGAAACTTCGAAAAAACTTCATTTTGTGCAGAAAATTTCAAGCTTTCGAATGACATAAGACTTGAAAATGTGTATTAAATATTTCTTCCCTATTTTATCGAATTTCCGCTAAGAATTCGAATAGAAAAAGAACGAAATGTAATTTTCGAAAAATCGCTTCGAGGTGCAAAACTACATGCTACAAACTAATTTTGTGCCAAGTTGCATGAAAATCGACCGAACGGTTTTGGCGCTACGCGCGTGACAGACAGAAAGACTGACCCACCTTCTGCTTTATTATTAGTAGAGATAGAGATAGAGAAGAGTACTCCGAACATATGTAACCAAGATCATGTGATCACTTTATGTGTATTTTTTTTTCTTAATATCAATAAACACAAACGTCATTCAGGGCAAACTAAACCGAGAAGATCTTGCAATCATTCGGGCCCTGGATGATAGCGCTTCACTTATTTAGGATGTACTATGAAATATTGCGTCTAAAAAGAAGGTGAGATATTAATTAAACTCTAATTTAAACTAAAATTGCCACGAAATTAGCCGGGATTTTCGTTCAATTTTCAATCAGTTCGTTCAATGTTCAATGTCATGCTTTAAAAATTAAATAGTTTTAATTTTTAAAGCATGACATTTGGTCAGGAACCCCTAAGTTCTTCATTCATCTTTAATTACAAAATCATATGCCGGCCACCTTGTGGAGTGGTCCGAAACGAATGACTCGGATGGAGTGGTTCCGGGGTCGGACACCGGTTCGGTCATGGATGTACTTTCTCTCTCCTATACTTTTCCTAAACTAAAATTCACCCTTAATTACTTTCTTTTGTTATGCATGACGACTTCTGATTAAATTTCTCTCACCTACCCCTTTTATACAATCTTCTGTCCAACACGTGATCTTAGCACATAATATTTTTGCGCACACCTTTTCATTCACTTAGTGAATTTGCCTTTATTTTTTTTTTTATTTACTTACTTTTTATTATTCTGTTTGCTTCGTATTGTCATCTTTTCTCTGTGTTTTGTAAGTCCTTTGCCTTGCTGTTTTTGCATTGTACCCCGTTATTTGTCGTGTACTATTTTTAATGTACGTAATGTTTTGGTGTCTTGAATAAATTTGGACACCGACTCTTACTGCTGGCTTACGAAAAGACCCTGGCAGTCATTCTACGGCAGTCGGTAGGTGCACTCACTCACTCTCCTATCCTTGTCCTTTTTTTTTATATGAATGTGTTGTAGCGGTATGACAAGTTGCCTAATCTATAAGCGGGTCTTTTGGCATGTGTGTACTGTGGAAATCGGTCTTTACACTAAAATACGGTACAGCTGGAAAAGTGAAACAGCGCACCCCAAATTGCCAGCCTGATTGTCACAAGTACACAACAACAACAATAACAAACAAAATCATATCTGCCTACATTTCTTTCAAAAAGTGAAGAAGATTATACTATACTCGAATGTAACTTTTCTTGACAAAAACATCGTGACGTCAGCGTGACGTTAGCCTATGAAAAACGAGCTAGATAAAACGTCAAAGCCTACTTGGTGAATTAGAGGAGATCGCTGACTGCTTGTGAGCTCTTATTGGCTTCTCCCGTAGTGACGTTGAGTGTCAAGTTAAGTTGCTTTCTAGTATACACTGCAACCTTTCTTGACAACAACATCGCGACGTCAGCGTGACGTTAGCCTATGAAAAACGAGCTAGATAAAACATCACAGCCTTTTTGGCGAATTAGAGGAGATCGCTGACTGCTTGTGAGCTCTTATTGGCTCCGCTCGTAGTGACGTTCAGTGTCAAGTTAAGTTGCATTCTAGTATAGCTAAAAAATGCAGAAGAATTAAATGAACACTAGCCAGTACGAAGCATTCACACACACCAAATTTCCCAGTGTGTGCTTTCAGCAAGTGGGATTTCAATGTTAACGTGATGAGGAAAATGGGATGCAAAAATGTGCACTGCTGGTTTAAACATTTTATGAACATCATTACATATTTAGAGATTAGAGAACATATATAAGTACAATAAACGTTTTAACGTTTAATGAAATATATTTGCATTTTGACATCACTTCTTTCAAAATAAAATTTATAATCGTTCCTGCAGTGAGATTACGTTTACCGTTAGTGTTGCTGGACACTAACCTTTCTTGGCTTTTCGAAAAACATCTAAAATGAGAATTGCTTGTTTATTTGTAACTGATAACGGCGAAAAAAATGTTTCAATGATGCCTTACTTTTAAAGTTTGTTGAAGTATAAAAGAAGTTGTGTCATCCAGCCTCTCCCCCTCTCAAAAAAAGAGAACCACCCTTAAAAAATAATATTTATGATTCTTTGAAACAATTGGATTGCAAAAACAAGTTTAGAATGTTGAACTCTTTTCTAAAACTCTTGCTTAAAATTAGTTAATTACATCACGCGGCCAAAAAAAAAATTCTCCAACTGTGTTATACTCAGAAACGTTTCTAAAAACAACATGAACCGCAGCTGTCCGATATATTCAGAAACGTTTCCGAATTTTTTTTATAGTGTACGTATTACGAAATTAAGGGACCCGTTTCCACGTCCAGTTCACCTAATATCTCTTCGGTGTCAAACTCCGTGTCAGTTTGTCGTAATCTGGTTAATTCCAATAATCCTTGGATATTTTATCAATAAATAAGCAATTTTAATTAATAAAACTATTAATACTAAAAATTGGGGAAACATCAACTTCACTCGTAATTACTATCCACTTTTCCTTCAATTCTTCAAGGAGGATACATTTTCGCAGTACTACAAAGTAATATTTTCTCCTCTTTCTGCGGCTTGTTAATCTCTGGCAATATGTTGTCAGAAGTAAATTAAAAACTGCTTTTTTAAAAGTCTCTAAGTTTTAAAAGAAAGTTCCGCTTCGAGTCACTTTCCCCAAATAGAATTTAAGTTTGTGGCAACTTAAAAGCCCTAACGCCATAATGATATTCTGAATAATAAAACTACTGTAGGTAGCCTCTTGGGGACCCGGCGGCGTTGTTTGGTTGCTCGTCATTCTCATAATCCCGCGGTGGCGGGTTCGATTCCCGCCCTAGTCTTGGTTGCAACTTCCTTCTTCGTGAGCGTAAATTCTGTTCTGTACTATCCATTTGCCTTGCTCTATCTGTCATATTGGACATGAGTTCATGAACGGGTCCTGTGTGACTAAGCACACGGACTCGAAATCTGAAATAAATAGATAAAAAAATGCCTTCCGTGACCGCGAGTTCCTGTGTTTAGGCAAGGATTCAAGTGAAACACCATTGCAATCGCTTCGAATTGCAATCGCTACTGGAAGTGAATTACATTATCATCAACTTAACTTGGCACTGACGTCACTACGGGTGGAGCCAATAAGAGCTCACAAGCAGTCAGTGATCTCCTCTTATTCGCCAAGTAGGCTGTGACGTTTTATCTAGCTCGTTTTTCATAGGCAAACGTCACGCTGACGTCACGATGTTTTTATCAAGAAACGTTCTAAAGTAATTCATTTCCAGTATTGATTGTAATTTGCGATCGCCTGTTTCACTTGAATTCCTGCCTTAGAATAGGAAGTCGTGTATTCAATTTCCACCGGTGCTTTGTGTGAGATTTTTTTCATTTGTGTTGTAAATCTTTTCGGTGTTAACTTTTTCTGTAAATAAAAGTTTTAAATATTGCCACAGAAAAAAAATAGAACAAAGAAAAGAACTTATAGTGTGCATACGCAGTCATCTGAAAATTACGTTAGAGAATGTTCCAGATTGAACATAAGTTCGAAAGTTAGTCGCGATGTAAGCAAGCGAGTTGCTTGCCACCACCTAAGCACGTTCAGTTTAAGAATTGTTACATTTTGTTCATATCATGCTCAGGTGCAGTATTTCAAATGAACTAAAAATTAGAAGTATGATTTAAAGTTACGCAAGATTCGTTTCAAATTAGCTTAAACTTTAAGTCAGTGAATGGACATGACGTAGATGATCTATTTACAACAAAGCTTCTAAACGCTTAAGTTGTCAAGATTTCTACTTTAAAGACGTTTTGTTACAACTCTGAGTGCTTCGAATCCTCTGTGATTGACATTCGGAATATGTGGAAGAAATTGCATTTGAATTCTTCAACAGGGTAAGTGAAGCATTGCTTGTTTTTGTGGTTGTTATTTGTTATCTGAAGGAAGACTTTTTTTTAAATTCTGATTGATTAGCCATTGCTTAGAAATTGTATTAAACTGTTTTACACCGTGTTTTATATTTACGCAGTTCCACTGTTTTGTATATAACATAACATTTATTCTTCATTATGACTGACGAAAATTTGGTAAATTTGTGAACAATTCATGTGATTCAAAAATGAACTGAGCAGAATTGTATTCGCAGCTCCTCCTTCACAGGAAATTGACGTAGAGGTATGGTTTACTTTTACTAAGTTTCACTTTACAATAAATGCTATTCTCTTGAAGTCAACGAATTTTCATCACATTGTAGCTACTAAAAGTTCAAAAATACTGGTTTATGTGATAAAAGTACTTCCTAACCACCTCCGGATAACGCATAGTTTACGTTAAAAGAAAACATTCTTAATAATTTTTCCCAATCAGAGTAAGTTAAACTTATAAAGTCGTTACGCGTTCTTGAATTAGGTACATCATGCAATTAGGTTGATAAATATTCATTCGTCCTCAACTCTTATCGTGCAAAAGTGCATGTATAATTATTTTGCTTAGTTGAAATCAGTTAAACTTCTTAAGTTGCTACGCAATCTTCAACTAGGAGCATCATTTGATTTGATTGATCAGTATTAATTCATCCCCTGCTCTTCGTATGAAGAACTATGCTTTGCAAAAAATGTGGTCATTGAAAGAAATTACTCTTATCAAGTAATCCACATTGCATTCGCTACTCATCAACCGCAACGCTGCCCACTATAGATCCAAATTTTTTCAGAACTTCGTTGTCTTACAATTTTATCCAAAAGTCTGTCCGCGAAGAGCCAGTATATTTTTCAACCTTTCGACAAACTTTTTCCACAATTTAAAGATCCTGTTAAAATTTTTGACCTTTAGCTCTGATCCTGCTAGTATTTAAAAGTACCATTTCTTGTACTTTGCTTAGAGGCCGATAGTTGGTGTCAACGATTGGAAACGGTTTTCTTAGTGGCTAGTATCGGTTGTAGGGCTTAAACCCTCGTGATTGTCAAAATTTGTATACATATGTTATTTCATGTATTTTCAACTTAAGAAAATATATGTAAGGGGTTAATTAATCCAACTTCTTGCCAAGAATAAAATACGCTGCAATCCTAACAAACGATACTTTCCCTTTGATTCTTTATCCGTTAAACGCTCGCAGCGTCAGGTTAATATTCCTTTCAAAATTCGGACAAGATACCTGACAGGCTCTCGTATCTGTTCCCCGACACTGATGGATGCGATCAAGCACTTTCGTGTTAATAATCAATGATCGGATGCGGTTCGGATTACAGCCGAACATATTGCGCGGGAAGTAATCTTTTGTAACGAGGATAAAGTTGTGGGAAAGATTATTGATGGGGATTGAAACTTGACAGGATTTTTTTAGCAGTGTGTGTAAAGCGAAGACAATGGTTTCAACTTAAAACAAAGACTTCAATGTTTAAAGTTTAACCATGGATGTTTATTATTATTTTTCTTCCAGGTTTGACCAAATCAAGAAACTAACATTTCTTGGGAAATACAGGGAAAGGAAAGGTGGGCTTAAAATGATCTCTTTAAGGGAAAAACTTGTGTAATATAGCTTAAATAATAAATTCTAACTTCGGAAGTTCACAAATTGGTTTTACATTGTATTTTACATTATAAAAATATTTTAATGACATTCTAAACCCAAATTCACTAATGAAAAAAATTTTTTTTTCAAAAAGGGTCCAAAGGATCATTTTACCCTCAGCAAAGGATAAAACAATCCTTCGGTTAAAAATAATGGCTAATTGCAAGTTAAAAGAATAAGCATGCAAAAAGTTAATAATTTTGCAATATTTTATTTGAAATTTTAGCATTATGCATTATGAAAAGAACCAGCTTCTATTTTTGAAATGAATTTTCAAAGAGAATGCAAGCATTAGTAGAGTTGGTGCAATAAAACATTTTTGGAATGATTTAAAAAACTGAAGACACATTTTAAAATGTAGTCGCTACGAACTGTTTTTAACAGCAGGATTTGACAAAATTTCATTATAATATACTTTTATAACATTTAGTTTTATAATGTGTTAAATATGATTCAACAAATCTGTATCTTAGAGCCAGACTAGCGTAAGTTCAAAATTGCAAATTTTCAGATTATACTACATTGTATGTCGAATCCCATTCCGCATCGAAACATGAGAAAGTTACTCTCTTCAAGAAATTCCTTCAAAATTGAGTTGTTTATTTCAGAATTATTTAGCAGTGTTAAAAGCGTCGAGTTCAATTCTTTGTATGTAACAGACAAGCGTTTTCGCTCTGTCCTAAAACGTAACGAAAATGGACTTACGTTAGTCTGGCTCTGAAGTGCAGAAATAGCTATGAAGTAGCAGTGCATCCGCATAAAATGTTTACAAGTTCTATATGCTACTTTGAGGCGGTAAAAACTAAACTTTAAGAACACTATTGGAAACAATACTTGTGGCAATAGTGAGTTAAATTTCGATACTTGTAGAATTTGTGAAAAAAAATCCTAAAATAAAAAGTACGGGGCAAAGAAATGAAACTGAGCTTCCTCTAATTTGAAAGGTTAATGGATATACATATTTTTGCTTTTAAATTATGTGTGTTAAGAAATGGCATTAAAAATATATGGAGTTACTTTTTATGGTTAGAAAAGAAAAAAAAAAATAAATACGGGAGTAAAATGTTTCAGTATTGTTAAAAAAAAAAAAATAAGGATAGTGCATCAACACATGGCTAAAACAAATTGTGTTTTTAAGCTTACATTCAAATTCTTAATATCTTGAATATGTGAGTTGAAGAACATAATCTACTAATATTCAAAACCTAAAAGAAAATTTAAAGTTAAAAATAAATTCTGGTCTTACTTTTAATCTCCCAGGGCATTAGGTTCAAGTTAAGTTTCAAAAAATGGAAAAGTTTGCCTTTCTTTTCTTACTTTCTTTTTCTTAAATGTGTATTTATTCCGGGTTTTTTCATTCCAAATCTTTTGCGGACAGTTCCTCTTTTGCTACTTTTTGAACATTCTTTAATTTCTGAGTCGCTTGTATTTTGCCGGAGATTTTGGCAAAATTGGTTTTCATGTAAGACAACACAGCGAATTAAAAGTGAATTACAAAAATTTGAATAAGAAAAGACGTAAAATGCATTGCAAATGAATTTTGCTTTCTTTACGCGAGTAATTATGTATTCGGAAAAACATACTTCAAAAGAAATTAGCACGTAGACATAGACCGAGGCTGCTGTATGCTAATGGAATTCGATGTTGCGTTCTGTTTTTGGAAAATAAATTCAACTGTATAATGGGAAATTGAATATGGGGTTTAAAAGTTTTTTTCGTCACACTACTTTATTTTAATAAAATTGTTTTTTCCAAATTGTATCTTGAACACCCGAATGTTCAAGTCGATTCTTGGTGCATTTAACTTTGAATTATATTTTTATTTCTGTATTATAGTTGGCTAGCTCATCAGGCATCCGTTGACAGTAAAAATCTAATACATGTCGTGAGAATTTAGCTCACAAAGTGAGTATTAAGGAGAGAAAAAAATTTATTTAACGAAATTCGGGATCACTTTTACACGAAAAGAAGTGAGAGGAGTATTAGACTTTTTTCCTTCACCTACAGCTTGAGGCTAAAAAATTTTGATAGTAGCCAGTAAACCAAAAAAAAGTCAGTGGCCACTTTGACATTATTGGTGGTCACTTTGAACCACGTTCCGAAACTGTAATCCCACTTCACTTCATTCAGCATATAGTAATAATACTAATTATGTACTTGGATATAAATTAACTAAATTACTATACACGAAAAAAAGGTTTAGAAAAAAAAAACAAAACTTTTCTGAAAAATAAAACTATTCATTTTGAAATAAGACATTATGCAAATAAAACAAAAAATAAATGCATACTTGAAAATAAATGAACATATTATTTATCTTGCTGTTAATTCAAAACCTAGGGTCTTCTTTGACTATTTTTCAAACAAAATTTCACTGCATTTTCCAGATTAAAATTATGTATTTAGATATTTTATGAAGCACATGGGGCGATTTTATCTTCAAGTTTACTTTGGGCGCTAGTGATGACGCTGATGGTTATTATCTTTTGATAATCGGAATTTCGTATTTTTGTTCAAAAAAAAGTAGATTACCACTTTGGCGACCAACATCACATTAGTAGTCGCCAAAAATTTTGAGTCGCCACTGGCGAGTGACAACCGCTAGTCTCAACCTTTACCTAAACAGTAATTCGCCAATAGCTTCTCAACAAGATGCCTGAATCACTTATAAGCATTCTAACTCTTGCAAACTAATATTTATATTTCGCAACAGGAAGAAAAGTCAGAGTATAGAACAGAAGAACATTGGTGCGTGGCAATGTATTTAGAAAAAAAACAACACTAGTCAAAAACAGGAAAGATCATTTACGAGCTGCCATTCTGGCTCCTCAACTTACGTCGTAATGAACTTTTCATATTTTAGAATGACATGTCCTAATATTTATTAGCTGAATTAATTTCCATCTAATTTAAATTTCAGTGTGTTTTTAACGTCACCGGTGAGTTTCTTTTTTGTTTTAATAATTTGTTTAATGTGCTTGATTCAGCTGTTGGATTATTTTGCATTTAAATGATACTTTTTAGGGCATTTCATCGCCTTTTTTTACATGGTCGTTGCCATGTTTGCTTGTCAATAACCAATAATGTTTCTGAAAATTAAATTTTAAAAATATTTCGCACATGCATGAATAAAATAAACATTAGAAATGAATTTTATTTTGCATCACAAGTTTTTAAACACAGCTTTCTCCTCTTGTAAGCGCACTTATGCCTCACAATCAAGTTCGATCTAGTGCTAACATCTTCCCATTAAGGTAGTAAATGTACTCATAATGAGATTCATAGGTCAATTGAAGTTTGCGGAAATGGAATGTAGTAGCACAGATTTTTAAATTGGAATTTTCTACACGATTAATGCAATTTAAGGAAAGGTGTTAACTTGCCTGTAAAAGTCAGTAATTTTTGAAGTGCAAAAGACTTTATGAAATATTGAATGTATAGTGATTTTAAGTAAAAGATTAATCATCAGTTTACATTCAATGGAGCCACTAACTATTAGTAGTCCAGGCTAGAAGACCATATACCTCAAATTTTTACATATATGACTTTTTTTGATGGTTTCTATATGAATTTGACCTTCTGATTTCGAATCCGTTGAGTGCCAGACGCTAAACCTTGAGCATTTTTGTCAAAATGGCGAAATCCAATATGGCTGCTATAACAGGTATAAAGCAAATTAATGGAAACGTAAGTCCAATGAAACATATTTTACACTTAAAAATGATTGTACTCTTTAGTCAAAATACATTTATATTAAAAATAAATATTTATGAAAAGTATACGAATAAAAAATTTACCAAATAATAAAATTCAAGATGTCAGCCTAAAAAGATGTAAGGTTAAATTTTCAAGTATTAATCAACTTTTAAACCGCAATGGACCTGAAAATGGAATGTTTTAACAAAGATAAATGTTTAAAATGATATACAGGGATCATAAAAGATGTGATTTAGCCTAACAATAACACTAAAATATTTAGAAACATTCCAAATTTAAGTTTCGGGA
Source organism: Uloborus plumipes (assembly GCA_038373865.1). Taxonomy (NCBI): domain Eukaryota; kingdom Metazoa; phylum Arthropoda; class Arachnida; order Araneae; family Uloboridae; genus Uloborus; species Uloborus plumipes. The sequence goes on from JAXGGA010007873.1 coordinate 48,729, forward strand.
TTTTGCCGGTTTAAACCAATTTCCTTGAAGGAAAAAGTTTCTTTCACGAAAGAGCTTCCTATATTGATACAAGTTGCATGAACGCGGATTTCTCGCTGTTGTGAAAAGTATTTTTAGCTACCAGTTGGAAGGCATATCAATGTGTTTGTTTAGTGTTTCGCCTTCAGCTCGATTACGGATTGTCCAAACTAACTTCACCCAAATAAGGGTATGTGCAATATTTCGATGTTGTAGTTTTTCAAGAATTGCAAACTAATAACTTCAAATGTAGACTCAGGTAAAATTGGCAATTCACAGTGGCATATATATCAGAAAACGTGGCCTCGAAGATTCCACTAAACATTAAGAAGGTTAAAAAATGGTTACGTTCATTGCAAAGGACTAAAATCTGTGATTCACAGCATACACCGGACACAATTATGGAATATGGTTTAAATTATTCATCAAGGGAAAGTCTGCTTACAGAAATTATTTAGTCATGAACTGGCTTCTTATCCTACTGCTTTATTTGATGATGATTGAAATAAGAGAGGTCTAAATATATCTGCACTAAAGTCAAAACTTAAAGCAGTTTTCAGGGTAGGCGATAAGAGTCGTCCAGAAATCATCATTCTTAGTAAAAGTGCAACATTGTGGGCAGTATCTTGACCCGCAACGCCAGCTGCGTGAGTGATTGTATTGATGGTGTAGAAAACCTTATTAAGCATGACATACAAACCAATCTAGCGGTTCACAATCTGCTTGACAGACACCATAAATTTAGCACTACATCACAACGTCGAGCCACACAAGAGAAAAATGTCTATTGTGTTTTTCAACTTAATGAAAAATCACCACTTTCTAAAAGAGACATCGTACTGAAAGTTTTACCAAATAAGACGCAAAAAGTTAAGTTTGTTGTGAGCAGACTGTGTTCTATCCCCAAGCCAATGTGTAATTGTTACTGTCACCAACCCTTTTCCGATTAAATTGGTGTTGGACTTCATCAAGCTTTTGTTTCTCATGAAGAAGTTGATATGATAATGATTCACTACTTGGTTAAAGTTAATAACCTTCCTAAAGAATTTAGAAATCTTCCAAATAAAACTCAGTCACTTTACGGCAAGAAATTGGAAACTTTCCAAAACTCTTCTGTTCGGCACTTTTCTGGCTTACCAGGAAGGCTCCTGGAGCAGTTTAACAAATTTGGCCAGTGCTAAGGCAGAAATTGCAAGCAAATAGCTGTGCTGCTTATAAGTTTGCAGTTCTTGCAGAACTACAACATCGAAAGATTGCACATACCGTTATTTGGTTGAAGTCAATCTGGACAATCCGTAATCGAGCTGAAGGCGAAACATTAAACAAACACATTGGATATACCTTCCAACTGGTAGCTAAAAATACCTTTCACAACAGCGAGAAGTCCGCGTTCATACAACTTGTATCAATATAGGAAGCTCTTTCGTAAAAGAAACTGGTTTCTTCAAGGAAATTGGTTTAAACCGGCAAAATCCCGAAACTTAAATTTGGAATGTTTCTAAATATTTTTAGTGTTATTTTTAGGCTAAATCACATCTTTTATGATCCCTGTATATCATTTTAAACATTTATCTTTGTTAAAACATTCCATTTTCAGGTCCATTACGGTTTAAAAGTTGATTAATACTTGAAAATTTAACCTTACATCTTTTTAGGCTGACATCTTGAATTTTATTATTTGGTAAATTTTTTATTCGTATACTTTTCATAAATATTTATTTTTAATATAATTGTATTTTGACTAAAGAATACAATCATTTTTAAGTGTAAAATATGTTTCATTGGACTTACGTTTCCATTAATTTGCTTTATACCTTTTATAGCAGCCATATTGGATTTCGCCATTTTGACAAAAATGCTCAAGGTTTAGCGTCTGGCACTCAACGGATTCGGAATCAGCAGGTCAAATTCATCAAAAAATGTCATATATGTAAAAATTTTAGGTATCATGACATTTCAATGGACACTAGCCTGGACTATAGGACATAACAGAAAATGTGTGATGGGATATCTGTGATAGATCTCATATTTTGAAAAGTTTATCTATTAATCTGATTTTTTGAAATATTTTTATTTTAATTATTTAAAATTCCAATGTTTAAAACTTTTACAGATATTTATCCGGGAAATATTGAGCTTTTAGGTGAAATTCTGTGAAAATTTTAATAAAGTTACCGTATATATATATTTTTTCAAACTTAAGAACTATTATAAACACGGGTAAGTAGTTTAGTAACTTAGGTTTGAAAGCATTTTTATATAAATATATTGAGTTGAAATGAATACATAAAGTTTAGCGTGAACCCCAAAAGTAATTTATTTTGCTCAAAAATTTCATGGGGAAATAAATATATTTTTTGTTTTTTCCCGTACGTTTTAATCACTGTTTTAATGAAAAAATATGCAGTTTTTCAGTGTTTGATTTTTTTTGAAAAAAAAAAAAGACTCCGAACGTTGGCAAACACACCCTTAACTGTATTATCGGGCTTTTGCAGGGATAAAGGTTTTAATTACCCGATTTTAAAAGAAGACTTGAAAAGTATTGCGTAACTTATAAATTCAGCTTAAAACACCCAAATCCATGCAGTGGTGGTATGTATTCAAATATTGTTCAACATTTAGTTGCAAATATTTTGATTCAATATCGTTTTATGTCGAATACTTTATAAAAAAGTAAAGGCTACTACCGAAGCGTTAAGTTTGAACAAACGTTCATCCTCCACTTATTTCAAAAGGTAAAATTTCCTTTACTCGATACAATGTCAAAATAAACTACTGTCTCAAAGGATTTCCCCAAAGTTAAGTCTAAGGAACGGCGCTAACTGAAAAGAAAATGGGCGAAGTATTTTTGGCTTAAGGTTCCCAGATTTAGACACGCTTATCGTTGAGTTTGCTCAATACATCTGAAACGCTTTTCTGCGAGGTTTAGACTGATGAAAAACATAGTAGCGTTTTTCAAAGAAGAAACTTCGAAAGTCATAAAGGTTGTAATGATTACAAAAATATTCAGCAGAAATGGCGAAAGTTGAAACATAACGATAATATTTGCCAAAAAAACAGTGACAGTTGCAAGGCTTTTTACATTTAAACACACAAATTAAATATAACCATTTCATTGTTACATTGCTTATTTATGGTTTACCAAACTTTAATTCTGTTAATATTCGGTAGTTTATAAGTATTTATTGGCAACAATAAGTTCTACCTTTTAAATTTTAGAACGCAGATTCGAACCATAATTAAGTTTAAAAAAAATGATATACGCAACTACAAAGTATTTTTTCGTATTCATTTGAATTAAACCAGGACTATCATTCCTAACAATAATTCTGAGCATTCCTAGCTAGTGCATAGCTGTGTTTCAAAGTATATGCTTTGCACATACGCTGCCAGATGCGTGTGAGTAAAAATTATATCGAGAAACTGCTATTATACTGTTACAAATCTTGTAAATAGTTGTTGTTTTTCCTGCCTTGCATCATTTTCACTAGTTTTGGTTTTATCTGGCGACATGTTGCAAAAGTACCTGAACATATCACTTTTATCACTTGTATACCGGCCCTGTAACACTTTGTAGTTTTTACACTTGCCCCACATTTAATAAGCATGAAGACATTTTCGCGCTGAGCTGCAATGTTGTAGGTTCTTTCTTTTTATCGCTACAACTTTCTTGAATGGATTATTTGAGTTATGAATGAATCGGAACACTCCGGATTTCGCTAGAACGTTGTAGAGGTTTCCTTCCGAGTATAAATAGCTGGCCTTGAATACAGTTGGTTAGTTTGTAAGAAAAGCAGTCGAAAACTTTGTACAATTGATGAAGTTAAAAATACAAGACAACGTGTCTACAAGTACAAATCAAAGGTTAAAATAGAGTTAGAAAACTCTAGCAGATAGCTATTTCGGGGCTATTATGAATGAAGCCCCATCATCAGTGCAAAAAAATGATGGTTCACTGACACCAGTCAAGTGAACCAGGAATGCGAGAAACGTGAGGGTAAATAAACAGAACAGGAAGAGTAGGTACGCAGAAACTATTACGTCAAGGGTTGGACACGACAACTGCGCAACAAAAAATTACGTCACAGACGAAAAAGTTTTTAAATAAGAGATTTCCAAATGTTCGGGAAAGGAGGGGTGCTAGACAGATCATTGACAACTAAATCTGAATTTTTCCAGATATAATAGGATTCCCAAAAATCTAAATCAAAAATCGAAGAACAACTATGGATAATTTTTGCAGAGGAAAAATCAAAAATATGGCCACATGACCAACAATGTTGGGCAATGGAAGAGCGTTTGAAATCCTGTTTTTTAACACAATTTTCATGTTCTTTAACACGGAATTTTAAAGCGCGTCGTGTCTGTCCTATATATGTTAATTTACATTGGCATGAAATATTATAAATACCCTATCTATCAAGACCCTGAACAGGATGTTTGAATTGCGAAAATTGTAATTTGTTTACTGGAGAAAAGGCGACCGAAAAATTGAACTTTTTTAAAATTCTGGCAATCTGACAGCTGATTCTGGGAAAATATGGTAAAACAACGGTGTTGGAATAGTTCTCACAATTAGGTGTTTGATTTCGACCAGTAGGATTGATTAATTTCTTATAAATGTTATCTATGACACTGACTGTGAACCCCCGGTCCATAGCAATGCTTTTCAAATAATTAAGCTCAGCAGAAAGTAAACTAGAATTGGAACAAATGGACAAAGCACGGAAAACAAAAGTTCTAAAAACAGCTAATTTTTGTTTGGGGGGATGAGCAGATAATTTATGCGGCGGAAGAGTAACGGCGAAGGGTTTGCGAAAAACAGTAGTGTCGATAGTATTATCTTGACGAGTGATGGAAACATCCAGAAAAGAGAGATGACAGTCAGATTCAACTTCTATAGTGAATTGGATGTGCGGGTCTATGGAATTTAACACAGATAAAAGATTGTCATGGTCACGGAGAGACGAGTCCAAAAAAAACAAACACATCGTCAACATACCTTACGTAAAAGTACTTTTTACGTAAGGTATGTTGATGATGTGTTTGTTTTTTTTGGACTCGTCTCTCCGTGACCATGACAATCTTTTATCTGTGTTAAATTCCATAGACCCGCACATCCAATTCACTATAGAAGTTGAATCTGACTGTCATCTCTCTTTTCTGGATGTTTCCATCACTCGTCAAGATAATACTATCGACACTACTGTTTTTCGCAAACCCTTTGCCGTTACTCTTCCGCCGCATAAATTATCTGCTCATCCCCCCAAACAAAAATTAGCTGTTTTTAGAACTTTTGTTTCCCTTGCTTTGTCCATTTGTTCCAATTCTAGTTTACTTTCTGCTGAGCTTAATTATTTGAAAAGCATTGCTATGGACCGGGGGTTCACAGTCAGTGTCATAGATAACATTTATAAGAAATTAATCAATCCTACTGGTCGAAATCAAACACCTAATTGTGAGAACTATTCCAACACCGTTGTTTTACCATATTTTCCCAGAATCAGCTTTCAGATTGCCAGAATTTTAAAAAAGTTCAATTTTTCGGTCGCCTTTTCTCCAGTAAGCAAATTACAATTTTCGCAACTCAAACATCCTGTTCAGGGTCTTGATAGATGGGGTATTTATAATATTTCATGCCAATGTAAATTAACATATATAGGACAGACACGACGCGCTTTAAAATTCCGTGTTAAAGAACATGAAAATTGTGTTAAAAAACAGGATTTCAAACGCTCTTCCATTGCCCAACATTGTTGGTCATGTGGCCATATTTTTGATTTTTCCTCTGCAAAAATTATCCATAGTTGTTCTTCGATTTTTGATTTAGATTTTTGGGAATCCTATTATATCTGGAAAAATTCAGATTTAGTTGTCAATGATCTGTCTAGCACCCCTCCTTTCTCGAACATTTGGAAATCTCTTATTTAAAAACTTTTTCGTCTGTGACGTAATTTTTTGTTGCGCAGTTGTCGTGTCCAACCCTTGACGTAATAGTTTCTGCGTACCTACTCTTCCTGTTCTGTTTATTTACCCTCACGTTTCTCGCATTCCTGGTTCACTTGACTGGTGTCAGTGAACCATCATCTTTTTGCACTGATGATGGGGCTTCATTCATAATAGCCCCGAAATAGCTATCTGCTAGAGTTTTCTAACTTTATTTTAACCTTTGATTTGTACTTGTAGACACGTTGTCTTGTATTTTTAACTTCAGTTGGTTAGTTGTTTTCAGATTTGATTTCTGGTGACTCGTTTTATTCGCTATTCGCTTGGGCGAATGTTTGTTTTGCTTTTGTAATTTCTTAATTACTGTTCACGTTAGATACCTGGTGCTGAGTTACTGTTGAGAGTACAGTGTACTGTTTGCTACCTAATTGCTGGATGTTTAGCAATTGTTTCCTGCTCCTGTTGTAAATAGTGTACATACTTGTAAATAAATTTATAGTTACTTCCTCAAGATTGGAATGCTCATTTAAAGAAAGTTGAAGGTGCTACGGACTCGTTACAATACGTAAAACAGGAATAATGCACGCCATTTATACTTAACTTTAAATCTTACAAAAAAAAAAAAAAAAAAAGATATTATATGATAAGGCAATAGAAGACTTTTCTTTTGTTTCAATGGCTACAACTGTAAATACAAAATAAATTTGAAGAAACTTATTTTGCTTACGAAAAAATGGTAAATGATTTAAAACGTTAGAATTCTTTCAAAATTCCTTGACTGCTATTTCTTTTTAACAAAATGTAAAATAGTAGAGGGCTTTACTGGATTGATTACTGTCAAATATTAAGAAAATAACTTTTTGAAAAGTGGTTAGCAAATCATAATTAAGATATGAAAAAATAAATGAATAAAAAAGTCTTCAATTTTTTCTTATTCATGCTTTCACGTCATCTACATTTTATAAGAAAAATCAAGAAAAAATTTTAGATCGAAAATAAAATTTATTTTTAATTTCTTTCGTTTTTCTATTAGTGGTGGTTGCGAGCACTTATTAAAATAACTTTTCCTCAGAAAAGCAAAGGATAGAGGTTGATGGATAAAAATAAAATGCATTGTCGTTGCTATTGTCAATTTTTCGGACATATAAGCTTTCGAATCTAATCATTGTAAAGTATGCTGCCTTCTCCCTTGATGGAGTTTCAATGAAAACCTAAGCTCAATGAATGGGTCATAAAAGAGACTTAAATTTCAAATAAAACATGGTACGTAGGATTAGCCAAAAAAAAATCAATGTTTTCTGATAGGAAAAAATAGAGAAAGGCACTGAATGATGCCGTTTTTAGAATTCAGTTTTTCTACGATAGATACATTTATTCGAAGGTACTTTTTGTTTTTTCTTGTACTGATAGCAAAGATTTCAAAAACTTTTATTCCGTAAACACAGCAATACATTTTGCGTACCTTTCTGTTTTTATAAACACGCAACTATGTCTCTTGAAAAGAATTTGGTTTGAGAAATTTAGATTAAAACTCACATCAAGTAAGAAATTTGTGGGCTTGGATCGATATTTTCGGCATAGAAATACGAGTAATTCTTCGTGCCATTGAATCGATATATTTATACTATACACACAATAACTTAAAGATTTAAAAATATTTTTAGTTTAAAGTATTTTTTGCAAAGTACAGTTAATTCGAACATGCTTACATCTAATTAATGCTAAGACGAACTACATTACATATCTCCGTCCTAGGGTTTGCTGTTGCTTGTTGTTCGAATAAGATGAACTACGACTATGGTTAAAAATAATTTGATTTTAAAGATTCGACTGTATTCGCAAAGCAAATTGACTCAAATGTGTTATAAGCGAAATACTTGAGAAATTTTCGTAAATCACGTGCTTAAGTTGTGTTTTTTTTGCTTTGTGTCATGTGTGTGGGTGCTAAAAATATTGTCCAAATGATATAAAATATTTTGATAGAGTTCGAAATATTTTTTAATTTACTTATTCATCAGGATGTAACTTAATAAACTACGTTTTTTTTATTTTATTTCCCTATATGGAGTAAAAAGCGTATTGTAATGACGTAAGTTTTCATTCAAATTTCGGCTGAAATTTTCATTTTACTTCTAGGTAGCGCCGATATGTGTGTCCCATAGACAAAAACCCTAGATCAGTAGAAACCCTAGATGTATACCCCTTAGGCCCTGGATTATAATGGTGGGAGCCTCCTCGTGGTGGGGCCTGGGAAAATCTAAATCAACACCTTCCACTCCATACGGATGTTTGGCCTGATAAGTGTTTGGTCAACGGCTTTTCGGGTGGTAAATTGAGCCGTCGATGGACGCCATCAGACCAGATCTGTATCTGAATACGGATATGCAGATACCACTTACGACTGCTGACGTCTCGGAGTCTAGAATCGGAAGTGGAAATGAACTGTTCCGAAGGGACAAGGGGTGTCACCGTGATCGTCCTGGGGATGTAGCGCAAACTGAAATATTGTTCAAATGCCGTGCCGCTCATTTCGTAGTCCTTTTTCATTTGCACGACATTTTTTCATTGACACGACAGCTATAAATCGCACATTATTGTCGTCATCTGATGAAAGCTCACGCAAAATTTGCATTTATATACGCTATGCTCTTCTCCACCTCCCGATTCGAGGACGATTGTGTCGTCTTCGTTCTAACGATATCGTTTGTCGGACCATCCTTGTCGGATGGCATCCGTCTCGTCTTTAAACTCGGGACCATATTCATTCATCTGTTTACTTTCTTCGAAATACAGCAATGGCATTTAAATTTAACATTTCTGAAGTGATAAATATAAGCTTAAATTTTCAGGCGATCAATAAAAAATGAAGCAATAAAATAATTTTATTTATTTTTATTTAATACTAACTGCGTGACCCGGCTCTGCCAGGTATACCTTGAGAATAAAATAACTAGTGTCAAGTAACTCGTGTCTATAAAAGTCCCGATTAGATTAAGGCAGGGATTCAAGTGAAACAGCACTGCGATCGCTTCGAATTGTAATCGCTACTGGAAGTGAATTACATTATCATCAACTTAACTTGGCATGACGTCACTACGGGTGGAGCCAATAAGAGCTCACAAGCACTCAGCGATCTCCTCTTATTCGCCAAGTAGGCTGTGACGTTTTATCTAGCTCGTTTTTTATAGGCAAACGTCACGCTGACGTCACGATGTTTTTAACAAGAAACGTTCTAATGTAATTCATTTCCAGTAGCGATTGTAATGTGCGATCGACTGTTCCACTTGAATCCCTGCCTAAAGTCGACATTTTGAGCAGTGAATCAATTGCCAAAAAAGTTTTTAATCCCCGCTACAGGAAAAGCAAAAGCAAGAATTTTATTTTTTTATGTTCAAGAACAAAATGGCAACACCTTTTTGTTGTCAATAATTTATTTCACGCTATTTAATTTCTTTCACGCTCGTGCAGACGATTTAAATATAAATCCAATTTTAAATGGATATTTCCAAATTTAAAAACGGCCGTATCTTTTTTCAGTGTGAAGATAACGGTTAGTGGTTTTGAAAACCTTCGGAAGGAAACTTTTCTATCCGGTATTTTTTACGTTCTTTCAAATGAGACCAAGATCGAGAAGATCCTATAAGTATTTCGCTAGATAAAGCCATTTTAAAGTCCTTTTTCGAAATTCGAACGGATCGGTACTTTTTTCCCGCTCAAAAACCACCCTATAATTCTTCCCGGGTGCCCAAGTATCTTCCTGCCAAATTTTGTCCAGATCCGACGTAAACTGTGGATTTGTATTAAGGTGCACACACGCATATATACTCTTTGTTTTATTTATATGGATTTTGTTTCATTATTGTTGCTCAGACCAATTTTTAATGCTACAGAATAGCTCATATTTTCATTCTGATAGTATGCGTTTCGTTCTTAGTAAATAAAGTTATTAATGTGATAAAGTTGTGAATATCACGTACTAAACATCGTCTCTTTATGTTCTTTTTTTCTGCGGAGGTAAAGTAAATACTAGGTGACCCGTGCGGAATTCCGCAAAAAAAAAAAAAAAAAAAAAAAAAACTCTAAACTTAAAATTTAATACGACAATTTTTATTGGCTTCATTTGCACAACATCGCCATCTACTGCCGTCGTTCTGACAACTTTTCAAAGAGATCAAAGACACGTTCACTTTTACAACTACTACAAAAGTGATACCCTATATATTAAAATCAAATACCCAAGGCTACTACTAAACTAAATACTAACGTTATCGCAAAACTACCATAGTATTTTGAAACAATAAAAGTTACAATTAAGGTTTACTGAGCTAAGCCTTGGCTTGAAATGTCGCATTTAAAATTGATTTGAACAACAATGTAACGATTTTGACAGTTGAGCAAAAAATTTAACTTTTTCAAACTTCAATCGCTTATAAGTCGCTTAAACGTGGATTTTCGAGATTCTCGTTACGCGGCGCTAGCGGAGAAACGTTCTAAAGAACGCATTTTTTTTAATCTTTCGAATGAAATCAAAATGGAGACGATACGACAATTATTTCGGCTAGATCGAGTCAATTTTGTGCCCAAAAATTGAAGTTCGAATAAAAAACGAACCGACACTTTTTAGAGGGTGGGTCTAATTTTCGTCAATAGCCCACGGGATAAGCTTCAAAATCATAAATTTTCTTGCAATTCGATGAAGAAATGAGCGAGTTTCGACCGGGTATAGGATTCGGCTTAGAGAAATAATATATGGAGATAACTGTCGTAGTCTTAAACGGAGGAGGCATAATGATATATGTGCGGGTATACTGTCTCGAAATGAAATGCCGTGGAAAGTGAACGGTTTGGAGAAACGATATCGGTTGAGTGGTAAAACATTGCAGTAGACGACACGACACCGTACTTGTCGTTGTCGTGTCGTCAAGTGGAAAAGCGCTCTTAGTCCCCATTGAATCTGCTCATATCATTTAAGATTCCAGTTGATGTGGATTTTGGTACATGACTTGGTCTCCGGAGGCGCCTATCGCCAATGGGCATTTATGTGATACATAATGTGTTTGGTTTTCATTATTATTATTTATTTTAAAAAAATTTTTTTTCATACCACTTTGCTTGAGAAGAGTTTTATGAAAATAGTGAACGGACGAGTTGAAATTTTTGATAGTAAAAGAAAGTTTTCTTAACTATAATTGCACGATTCTGCATAATTTGCAAACATTATTCTTCAATTTGATTATGTACCCAAGCTTGAATACTTGTATATATTATCATTATATAATGAGTCTTTTTTGCTGCTAAAAGTAACAAAAATTA